>JASDQU010371578.1:3622-63020 GCA_032191745.1 Picea mariana
TATATATATATATATATATGGGTATGTGCACACAAATTAATGTATAATCTACTCCAAATGAGAGAATTTCAATGTTTGACATGAAAAAATTATGAATAATGATTTCATTATTAAATGTCTGAAACAGATCAGTGTACGGTTCTGCATTTCCGTGTAAATCGCATTATGTCTATGTAACTCGAATATCTCAACAAGTCCATGGTATAGAGACTATTAAAGTAAATCACAACCGTTGAATAATAGGAAGGGAATTAAACATTTATGTAGCCAAAAATACAAAGATATGTACATCTAAAGATTCAGATCAAATAGTCTTAAATAAAGAATGACGGAGTGATAGCCAACATCACCAGGATTCCTCCAAATCCTTCAATAAATTCTCTTACTGGGAACCAAAATACCTTTCTAAGCAGTGCCTGATTTAATCCAGCGTAGTATCCACGTAAACCTATAAAAGAACAAGGCATTTAATTTTTTTTTAGTAACAGACAGAGAACAAACCAAACTTGAAATTTGATAATCCATGTAAGACAACGAAGTTATCAACTGACAGAACCTTTACTTATCTTGGATTTTCCATAGGTGTGCTCCAAATCCTAGTCGTGAACCGTCAACGAACCAAAAGGGGATGAGTGAGCTCAATCAATCTGATGGGTACCCTCGAATTAAATAGGGCCCCATCATTAGTCACAATATCCAACTCAAAGGGAAGGGTTTTACAAGAAATATGATTTTTGTAAATGTACAGTAGTCCCGACACCAATTCAAGAAAACATTAAATAGTGGATGAGTATAATGTAGTTATACAGAGTAACAGATGATACATAGAGATTATACTAGACAGGACCTTCATAAGGAAATAAAGTCGATACACAGTTAATATGAGAATGCCTAATTTTAACAACAGGAACCAATTTTTTAATTTAACATGGAGTAATATAGACACCCTCTCCATAATGAAAGGTCGCGGAAAGTCAATACAAAGTCTGTAAATTTTTACCAGTTGCATGATATAAGACTTCTGAACCTGAGGGGTATCACTAATTCGAGAGCTATAGAAGAAAATATGAAAATATTTATCCGGTCTTCTCTTTTGAAGTTATAGGCTATTGGTGAGGATGGTGTACAATTGAAGAAACTCCTAGAGGAGGATAAATAGAGATAGGTTAGGAAAACATTATTCAAACACCACACATAGAATAACCAGCCATAATAGGCAATGTTATCAGAGCCTACAAAATGAAAACTTGTTTAACATGGAAAAGAATACATTGCATTTATAGTATGACTCTCACTCTAACAAATTAAATTTTGGGATGGAACCTTGGGGAAGTTCCACGAAGACTCAGTATCAAATTATGGTACAGAACAATGAAGCAGAGAGGGAATGACAAGCCCTAAAGAGAACTACTTACAAAAACCCTTGGAAGCACCAAGAAAGTAAAAGAATGAGGTATCGAGCCTTTTTCGGAAATTTGGAATAGATAAGAATATGATAGTGAAGCTACTTATTAGTAGCGAGGAATTCCAAAGTCTTTCCTTGAAATTTGGCAATGAGGGAGTAACTACTAACAGCCAGTATAAACATTACAGGGCGTAGGTTTACCCCTCGGTGATAAAAAGAAAAAGAGAACTCAGGCACTAATCCGTGACCAAAGATGCAGTGATAGTGTGAAACTTACCAGGCGGTTGGGTAAGGATGTCGCCTCCATTAGAGGAAGACCTCACATTTGTCCTTCCCTTCACCATGAAACAAAGTCGCAGAGCTAGGTTTCGGAGAACCTCCCCACGACATAAGTAAAACCACTATAACCTAAAGAACCCTTCCTCATAGAATGAATGTTGCTAGTACGAAAGGCCATGTGATGGAGTAGACTTGGTGCAACCATAGTGGACGACGGGTTAGGTGATGGCCTCAACATCCACATACACCCTGCCCCATTAATGGCCTGGCCAAGGTTTAACTCTCATCTGACCGATCCCTTCCTTTCACATTTAATGGGCTACGGATTAAAGAAAGTGCCTGTGCGACTCATGGATGCCTTTAACCCTAAACCATTATGAAATCAGTTAATACAATGTTCAGTTGAAGTTTTTACGTAGGACAGGTGGAGCTGAACGAGTTGCTAGCACAAGCAAATGGGTATAGAAAATTGTTACAAAAAAATTACCCAGGAGGCCTTACTTAACCACCATTCCCATCTGAATGCTTTTAAAAGGGGGTCTGATAGTATTTTGGTAAAATACTTCGCAGAGGTGTATAATCCAACCCTTTACCTTTATCCTCATTACATAAGTTCTTTTGATCAGTTTTTTGCGAGTCAAATTTATGGATAGGGCTTAGGGCCATAAGCCCCAAAATCATTGTAGTTCTAAGCCTATTATATGGATATATATTTGTATAAATATGAAAGTGAATATAACTGCAGGACTGTAAGTGATTATTTGAATGTGGAGTATGCACATTTTTGTATTTTTAAGTTGGGTAGTAATGTGAGTCGACGACAGCCATGACTCTAGCAAACTTTTAGAGTTTAAACAAGAAATATAAAGAGCTACCTTCTTTCAATTACGAACCCATTTAAAAATGAATGCATGAACATTTCTTTTTATTTGATAGATTTTGAGGTTCATTACATAATGTATAAGAACAAGTTAAACAACATGGAAGACAAGAGACTTCCTAAAACTTTTTCAAAATTGAGTCGTAACCACCATCGACTCAAGCAAGGATGGCATAGAGATGCTCGGTCTTGGCTAAACTATTGGGGAATCATGGAAGACACCATCTTGCAGAATAAAAATACTATTAAAAAAATTGTCAAATCAAAATTTGAGAAAATTTGGTGTCATAAAGAGTTGGAGGAAAAAACAAAATTAAGGTATTATAAGGATGTAATCAACCCTAATCTAGAAGATCAAAATTATCTATTTGTTTTCCCAAGTTTAAAGAAAAAAATAAGCATTGCTAAGATAAGAACAAATTCCCAGGAGCTCTATAGTGAAACTTGGCATTGGTCAATTCCTGAAACACCATGGGATGAAAGAGTGTGTCACCTTTGTGACACTAAGAAGGTTGAAGATGAAAAGCACTTGCTTGTCCTATACCCATATTAGATCTCATTTTCAAAATATTTTTCACACTACCAACCTTTGTAACCTCTCAATTTAACAAAAGTATGGTGATCTTCGAAAGCTTCTCTTAATGCTTGTGAGAATAAAGTGTCAATAACACTTTACAAAAAAAATTTAGTTGCCACTATATAATAAAATCGATTAAAAAAAAAGTGTTTGAAATAAAGTGTAAAGTCATACTTTACAAGGTATAGTTGAATTTAAACCGTACGAAACAAAAGCATCTTGGACACTTCTTAATACTAAAATGAATCTAGGATACCAACGAAAATTAGTCCAAGATACCCATGATGTAAGCATAGGAAAGATTCAAGTCAAAGTATAGAGCACCAAAAATGTCACCTCATATATTCTCCAGAGATGTTTATAGAGCACCAATGGCCATAAATATTAAAAGCGTTGAAATAAAATATTAAGCACGGTGGCACAGTTTTCAACACTGAAATGAATCCCAAGATACATATGAAATTTACTCCAAGATACTTGTAATGCAAATAGAGATATTCGACTGACAGAGACGGTCAGAAGAAATTCGTTGGCATATATGGAAACAAAGCAGACCTATGGCGGCGAAAAAAAGCCAGCCGGTAACACATTTGAGTAATAAATAAATGAGTTTGCCAATATTAAACATGGTCTTGTAGGGATGAAATGCATTTGCAGAGGTAGGAGCCCGCTAACGTATTTGTTTATGGGTGGTGTACTTCATATTGCGCAGGCACCAAACTTTCTTGGACTGCCATTGGGGTTGGTTCAGATGGTTTTATATTGTTTTTATCGTATCAAAAACGATCGACGTGTTGAAGATGAAAAAGTGGATAGAGGCAACCCGCTGGAATCGATCAAGAAAAATAGTGCGGAGGATATCGAAATGCAGTTGAATGTATGACAGCAGGCTTGAGCCTCTACAATGTGCATACGCATAATTTTCCGTTGTTAGCTATATGCATATGATGAAATTGCACTTATGTTTCATCCAAATTTGTTTTTATAATCATATTTTTTTAAATCTATTTATTTATTACAATGATAGGTTAAATTATTGGAAATGGAATAATTAATGATTTTTTAATTATAAATCTGAATTTTATGGTTAGCAATTGGAAGTTGTTGGCATATTTTTAGTCATCCTCCCAAATCAATGTCGCAATTGAAGTTGTTGGCATATTTTTAGTCCTCTTCCCAAATCAATAAATAAGATTTAATATTCATATCTTACTTGCATTTATAAATAATGGACACAATTAATGACCAATAATCTTTTAATTATAAATCTTAATCTTATGAGTAATAATTGAAAAAGTTAATATATTTTTCTTAGTCCTCCCAAATCAATCAATAAAATTTAATATTCATATCTTACTTACATTTATAAATGTATACCTAATTTACCTTTAAGTAATAATTACCATATTTTCTTAATTAACAAAAATTGATTAAAATATATCATTGTTACATTAGCTTAGAAATTAATCATATAAATAACCAGTATCATATTTGACCATTAATCTCATGCTATGCAACTCAGGTAAATGTTTATTTTTCTCTGTATGGGTTTGAAAAGTGTGAGCATGACATTTGAGAATAATCAGGCGCTCGGGTCAATAATTATATTCAGGTATAGTTGCAAAGAGTTTTAGTAGCCGTAAGTTACTACTAGCATGACCATCACACTCTACTTTGTAAATATTTAGGTGGGTTTTAGTTGTTCCAGCTATTATCTATATGACCATCACATTCTACTTTGTAAATATTTAGGTGGGTTTCAGTTGTTCCAACTATTATTTATATGACTTGTTAGATGAAACTTTGACATGGTGAAAACACAATAGGACATTCTACTTTGTAAATATTTAGGTGGGTTTCAGTTGTTCCAACTATTATTTATATGACTTGTTAGATGATACTCTGACATGGTGAAAACACAATAGGAGGATGAAAAAATAAAAATATGATAATAATAGAAACCTAAAAGTATGAAAACATAATTGAAAGTGAAGATAGGATAAAATAATCATTAGGATTAGGAATATGTTATTAGGGTTAGAGTTAGGATTATTAGAGTTAGAATTGTTAGGGTTAATTAATATACAAGGAATATTAGTTAACTATTAATATTAGCACAATCAAATTATAAAAGTGGTTGATATAAGCATATCAAATAGATTACATGAATTACTTTTATAATAAATAGACATATATGAAATTTTAAAATGAAATCCTAATAACCTTAACCTTAATATGAAACCTTAACCCAACCTTAATTTTATCTATTTATTATAAGAATAATTAATATAGTCTTTATAATATGATTTTACTAGTATAACTTTATTATGCCTTCATAATTTAAAGATGCAAAATATTTCATTTTTTTTATATGTTTCATGATTTAATATTGTATATATGTCCACCATAATAAAGAATATTTTTGTGACTTTCATACTTACAAAATGTTATAATGAATAGTTTTGTCCTAGTTAATTTGTGACATAAGTATATACGTCATTTTTCCTTAATATATTATCAGTAGTAATTGAAAAAGTTAATATATTTTTTTTAGTCCTCCCAATTCAATGAATGAGATTTAATATTCATATCTTACTTACATTTATAAATGTCTACCTAATTTACCTTCAGCTAATAATTACCATATTTTCTTAATTAACAAAAATTAATTAAAATATATCATTGTTACATTAGCTTAGAGATTAATCATATAGATAACAAGTATCATATTTGACCATGAATCTCATGCTATGCAACTCTCATATTGGGGTAAATGTTTATTTTTCTCTGTATGGGTTTGAAAAGTGTACCTGAGAATAAGGTCAATAATTATATTCTACTATAGTTGCAAAGAGTTTGAGCAACCCTAGGTTACTACTAGCATAGCCATCCACGCTCTATTTTGTAAGTATTTAGGTGTGTTTCAGTTGTTCCAACTATTGTCTATATGACTTGTTAGATGAAACTCTGACATGATGAAAACATAATAAGAGGATGAAAAAATAAAAATATGATAATAATAGAAACCTAAAAATATGAAAACATAATTGAAAGTGAAGATATGATAAAAGAATCATTTAGGATTAGGGATATGTTATTAGGGTTAGAGTTAGGATTATTAGAATTACAATTGTTAGGGTTAATTAATATACAAGGAATGTTAGTTAACTATTAATATTAGCACAATCAAATTATAAAGGTGGTTGATATAAGCATATCAAATAGATTATATGAATTACTTTTATAATAAATAGGCATATATGAAATTCTAAAATTAAATCCTAATGAGCTTAACCTTAATATGAAACCCTAACCCAACCTTAATTTTATATATTTATTATAAGAATAATTATTATAGTCTTTAATATGATTGTACTAGTATAACTTTACTGTGCCTTCATAATTTAAAGATGAAAAATATTTCATTTTTCTTATATGTTTCATGATTTAATATTGTATATATGTCTACCATAACAAAGAATATTTGTGTGACTTTCATACTTACAAAATATTATAATGAATATTTTTGTCCTAATTAATTTGTGACATAAGTATATACTTAGTTTTTCCTTAAATGTGGGAAAACTAATTTTTTAGTTTAAACCAATTTTTTAATTTAAAAATATATATGATTATATTTAAAAATTATAATTTTATTTAATATTTTTTAATTTTACTTTAAACTTTTTAAACTTTTCATTTTCAATGTAATATGAAATTTATCATTTTTTTTTTTAAATATAAATTTAATTATCATTTTTTTTAAATATAAATTTTAATAAAATATAATTAATCAAAATATTCAAATTTTATAAATTATATAAACTTTAATTTCAAAATATTCAAATTTTATAAGTTATATAAACTTTACTTTTAATAATTCAAATTATATATTATATATGAAAAATCATTAAATTATAAAGAAAAAAATAAATACCAAAAATTTTCATGATGATGTATAAAAAAAATAAACATAAAAATCACTATTATTTTCTATAAGATACATATAGAAATTTTCTTTCAAAGTATACAAAGATTTACATTAAAATAAAATGTTTAAATTATAGAAATAAAATTTATTATTTAATTAATATTATAAATAAATAGGTACATGATTATAAAGGTTTAAACATTTAATTAAATGTTGTTTTATTCAATAACATTTAAGTATTAAAAAAATATTATTGGATGTTTCCACAAAGTGGATGATTGAAAAAATGGAAATGGAGAATTCATAAACAAGAATGCACAGTTCCTTTTACAATAGCCATGATTCCTTTCAAACTACCACACATGCTACCACAAAATTTCATAGATAAGCATGCACAAGAATATGCACATGCTAAAAATGTTGGAAAGGTTTTAAGAGCTCTACATGTTTACCTCGTGATGTTTTTATATTTCTGCACAAATAATTGTTTATTTTCAAAAGATTGTAGAATGAATGTTTAGGCCATGATTGATACCTCAAACCACTACATAGTCTTTCTAATGGGGATATTTAACCTAAAATGGTAATATGGGTTCTCTTAGGAGGATTTTCACATGGAGGTATGGGTTTTGGTAACTTGGTCGTTGTAAGAGGAAGACAAGGTAATTAGGCTCTAAATGAAGCTTCTAGGGCTCATGGGCCTCTATAAAAGGAGGAAAACAAGGTAATTAGGATTTAAATGAAGCTTCTAGGGCTCAGGGCCATGAACAAGGCTTCACCCACCACATGGGCTCTCTAATGGGGATATTTGGCCTCCATGTGGAGTAAGGTTTCTCCTCTAACGCGATAGTAGGGATGCATTACAAAACCTTACCAATGGTTGGTGGAGGAAAATAATGCCTATAGGTCCTAGATGAAGCTTCTAGAGACCAAGGGCCATGAGAAATGCATGAAACCACAAAACATGCCTTGTATAGGAGATCAATATCTTTAGAATTAGATAAAGGTACCGACATGAGTTTTTGTGCACTAGGGATGAATCTTGGACCATGGTTGGGGAAGAAGTTAAGGGAATTAGGCCCTAAATTAAGACTATTGAGATTTTGGGCAATGAAAGGGCACAAAATATGATATAGACCTTTGAAAGTGGCTCTTTGAAATACAAGTTAGGTATATGCATGATCGACGGTTTACCTATAGTATGGATGGGTCTCAAGTCTTGACCATAGTTAAACGAGGAAAATAAGGGCCTGGCACCATAAATGGACCTCTAAGGCTCATTGGCCATGAAAAACATAGGTCATAGGTAATCTTTGGCCTCCAAGTGCAATATGGATACCATTATGAAGTTGTAAAGCTCCTCCTCATTACGGTGACAACCTCATATAAATTTGTGTGTGTGTGTGTATGTGTGCTTGTGTGCAAGGTTAATAAGTACATTCAACCCGGCACAAGCAGACCAAGCAAATAACGGTTACAACCAAGTACAACAAAATTTAAAGAATGACCACATCCTCTATGGAAGGCACAAGTCAGAAGGACGTCGTCGATAACCAACCATTAGTTAGGACTCAGCGTTACCTACGACTCAGTTGGCAACAAGTGCAGATCAATCACTTCGTTTAATTTTCGTTAGTCGATGGATTACCAACCCAACCTTAAAAATAAATACATAGAATTTATTACAACTTCCCCCTCAACAAAATCGTAATAAATTATTGTACTTAGCTTCAAGGACCTTACCTTTACATGATGTAAAAATAATTTAAATTAGCCCTGCAATGAACTAACCGTTTCATTACTTTTCATACTATAATACTTTGTAAAGAAAATAACCATAATCTTACCTTCATATGTTATCAATACTAATAAAGCATTTTTCATATTGTAAAAGCATTACCATTACCTGCTTCAATCAATAAAGTGAAATGAACTCACATTACAATAACATGGTAGACAAAACTAAGGATAATTAACAAAGGAAATAAAATCATAAAAAGAATCATGTGGTAAATCATCTTGTTATAAAGTTCTTTTGTTTGTAATTCAACTGTAAATATAATTTTTTTATTGCAATCGTAATCTTTTCCTTACAACTGAATAAAGCAAGTGCCTTTTATGATTATCAACCCAATAGATTGCTTTTAATTTAAAAGTAGATTACTATGTTTTAAGTCTAACCTCAAGGTAGTGGTTGCTAAGAAAATTGATGGGAAAAGTAGATGGCTTTTATAAAAAGTTAGACTGTTATAGGATTTACCAAAGACTAACATAGTTGCGGTCAGTAATGACTGGCAAAGTAGATGGCGTGAATTAATTGAGGTGGATTGCTAAAAAAATTGTTCCCCTTTTCCAGTTGGGCGTACTAAAAGCAACCTTCCCTTTTACCACTAACCTAAGACAATAAAGGCATTTTATTTACCAACTGCCCTTCTATATTTAGTGAAAGAGGACAGTGTTGCGTTAATGGTCAGTAGTAAATCGAGGGAAGCAAGGACGTCAGTGAACAGAAATGGAGGGTAAGGATTGAACGGTAAGGAAGACAGTAAATAGTAAATGGTTGGGCTAACTACCATTACCAACACCATGTAGCTCGGTGTTCCATCCATAAATCTCTAACCAACTAAAATTAAACAGACTCAAAATTCTCAAGCGAAAAGTCATGCATGACCAGAAGGTAATTAATTCATTCAGAGAGCGAATTTCTGGGCGTTGGGGGTATTGGTGGTCTTAAACTTGAGAATTTAATCAGCGTTGTCTGTTACTGTTGTCTGTTATTAAGGAAGATATAATAACAATAACATATTTAATGAGAATAAATTTTTATTAAGGAATATAATAAACCAAGGAATCAGCGCAGTCTGTTACTGCCGTCTGTTATTAAGAAAGATAGAATAACAATAAAACATATTTAATGAGAACAAATTTTTATTAAGGAAAAAAAATAGTAAACAAAAGAGAAATCAGCGCTGTCTAAAACACTTAACAACTATCATCAAGGAGACATCACTGTCAACCCTTCGTGGCCCCTATCGGTGGTCCATCCAGCCCAAGGATACATAGTCAGCTTCTAAGGGAGATTCGTGGCAAAACTCGAAGCAGTGGTAAAGCTTAAGGCGGGAAGAAGCAATGCGACCAAACCACCGTCAACTAGTCACGACCTTGGCAAAGAAAAAAAAAAATCCATCAGCCGTGCATGAGAGCTAATTGCAGAGTTAGAGATTTAGTTAGTTAAATCGTGGCCCTTCTTAACCAGCAAAATGGAAATTTTACCTAGCAAATTGTGGCATTTAAACAGGCAAGGAAGTTTAATCAATACACATGAATCAAGGCGTTACAACCTGCGAGAGTTTACAAGCTTTACACTTGGGAATTGTAGGCTTTAGTCGGCAAATTTTCATATCCCTTTCAATTAACAATGGATCCTCCTACAGCAATGAAACGCCATTACTGTACGAATCGGACTTTTGTCAAGGGCATAAAAAATTGATAAAACAATCACAGCCCCCACGAGTGTAAGGTTGTCAACTGGAGGACGACGCCAGCAAGTGAACGAATTTAACAAAGGAAATCACTCCAGCTCGCCGCCTGGACTAGATTGATACGCAAGACACCTATCTTAACAACTAAACTTCAGAGCGATCAGAAAAATAAGGTCGTTTCATGTTATTTTTTGTTATTTTATTTAAAGTGACCGCTAGTGACTGTGTGGCGCAGCAATCCCCCCTCCTTTTTATTAAAAAAAGACATTACACAGTAATCCTAACAGCATCATGTATAAACAATACACCAACAGGAGTCAAATTTAAGTTCTACAAAGATCATACAGCCACGTGTTATGTAAAATTTGAACACATAGCAAAAGATTTGTAAAAAGAAAAACATAGAGTCCTGGGTTAAGAAGTAAGCAACCGCAGAGAAACTCCCTTTAGTCACAGAGGTGTTATCCCAATAGTGCAGGGATTTTACCCTTCAAAACGCAACAATTTCACATAAGATAAATCAATGATGTAACAAACAAGCATATAGATATCAATCACTCAAGGCATAAGGAAAACCATCAACCAGAACAACTGACAAGGCTAGACGGCAAACATGAATGTCCTTTGCTCACCATCCTCGCACAAAAAAGAAGGGTGTTGAGATCCATACGTCTATTAACGTCGAGGCGACGACCGTAGATCAGGCTCCTCGCCGACTGCTCAAGCGAGGAATGGCGAGCTAGGGACGAAGAAAACAATCACAAGGGTCACAGCCAACACCACCGGGCGGTCATGACATGTGAGAAGACGAAGGTCACGGAGATCAATCAACCAAACAGTCAACTAGGCTATCAATTCAGTCATGAAACTAGATAATCAGTTTACCTACTTAAAAACACATGCACATCTAAATCATACATCCTACAACATTCTATTATTCCACGGAAAAGCGTATCATTGTCTGTTTGCCTGCTCTGAGTTTCGTTTGCACGCTCCGTCAAAATCCTGCTCGTCGACCGTCGAGACTACACCGATACCTCCCAGCCAATCGCTAGGGGTACTCTGCTTCTCCCTTATCCCCCTGAGCTGCAAAGGGGCCACACACTATCCAGATGGTACGTCTAGCTCCCAGCTCTGCTCGCAAGGCCGAGCTACCACTCCTATCCAAGCTGAGAAATCCCAACTCTCCACAAGTAATCAGTCAAGTCACAATTCTGGCAGCGTAACGTTACGCTAACATCCAATCCATTTCTTCCTCATCTTCCCTTTCTTTTATAGAGTTTGTAGAACCTCCTCTTTCCCTAAATCACATTTAAATTAAGTTTTAACAAAAATATTCAAAATATTCTCCTTTGCACAAATGTCGTCCATCCCCCTCTTTTCTCCATTGATTATTTTCTTTAAATTTATTAATTGTCTCATTTCCCTCACCCACCTAGAGTTGCTCCTAACTTTACTCCTAGGTGTTTCTAGATCCCCTTACATGTTTTAAATACTTTCCCTAAAAATGAAGTTGCTAATTTAGCTCAAATTAGAAGGTTCTTTATTGTCGATTCCTTACTATGATGACCTTTCTTTTTACCATAAGTTCTCTTCTTTCTTTTATTATGTTTCCTCCATTCCTAAGTTTCCTAATTTTTATTATCCCCTTCTTTACCCTTTTTATTAGAGCCAAATTCGAAGTTGCGCTATTTACTCCTTCCTTTTATTATTAATTTAAAAATCTTTTTATACATCCACAAGTTAAATATTTTATTTCTTCATTACAATTTAAAACCATGAATTAATTAAATGATTACTCTCTTCATTTTACCCCAAAAATTGCAAAGACTAAAACTATTACTTAAGTGGGTTTTTGTTTAAATTTTTTTATTTTTATTCTTAGGGTCTTTTTCTTAAGGTTAGACTAAATTTTTACCCTAGAGAAGTTGTAGACTTAGGACTTAGATTCTGAACTGGGCGACACTTGGTTAGGGAAGTTGTTTAAGGATTTCTTAAGGTGTTAAAAGTCTTAGGGCCATCTAGGTTTGTTCCTTCGTCAACATCAATGCGGCGTGCCCTTCAGGACACACCACGTGTTCCAAGGGTGCCACTCACCTGGTTTGTTTCTTTTGCACAACTTGCCCTTCAGGATGCACCAAGTGCTCCAAGGGTTCCACTCGCCTCGTGGGTTTCTCTTGCGCAATGTGCCCTTCAGGATGCACCATGTGCTCCAAGGGTGCCACTCGTCGACTTGACTGATTGGTAGACATCAATAACCCCTGGAGTCAAGACTCTGTCAGGTGAACTTGTGGGAGACTAAGGGCTCTAAGGAATAAGGCCCCTGCCTTATTGCGCACCCCTTAGAATCATCGTGAGTGATTGTCGCAGTCTACCCTCACAGCATCGTGGATCCTCTCGAACTAGGTAATTGTTAACCTACAGTTCGAGCCACGGTGGGAGTGCTAGTAGGCTGTGGCAGGGCTATTGTCCACACCTCTCAATCAACCTCTATGGAAATCGTGTGTGACCCCTTTATTCCATATGTGAGTATGGTCGGCAAGCTATCGTCAGCCTGCATCATCAAAAATCGTGTCAGAACATGTCCACATCATATCATCAAATCAATGAAATATCATAGTAAATAAATCAACCCAAATAGCACACTCCCTGACTCAATCCGGAGTCCAAGGGGTTCCATTGATGCCTCTGCATCCTCAAGGTCCAAAACCCTACACACTCCACAAAACTGAGTCAATAGCACCTGTCTAATTCAAAGCAGTAAAACATCATGTCATCTATCATAACGCATCATAATCAAGGACAAGAGTTTCAATATCATAATCGTCCAAATCACTTGCGAGCAAGTGTCCTCAAAGAATAAGTTTTCTCAGTGCGCCAGAGTGGGATGTTACAGAAGTCATGTGTGCTAGTGAAGGGTGTCTTTTAAGGCACTGGTCATGGTCAAGGGAGAAAAATAAGCTCCTTGGGTACTTAATAAATACTTTGAGGATAAATGGCCATAAATGATAACATAAACCACATAACATGTCCTCTATAGGGAACCATTATACTTTAGTGAGATATGAGTGAAATTACCAAGTTTGATGCATCATCGAGAGGTTTCAAGGTCTTAGCCATGGTTGGAGAGGAATTCATGAAATTAGATTCTAAACAAATATTCTTGAACTAATGATCCATGATCAAGGCCTTGAATTGTAGCACAGAGCCACTAAAAGGGATATTTTGTATACAAGTGGGATAGGGGTGCCATTAGAATTTTTGTTTAGTAGGGGTGTGTATGAGGGCCTTTACCATTATTGGGATAAATATAAGGTCCTTCATTCCTAAATCAATATTATAGGTCTTATGGGACATGAAAGAATTCTCAAACAATGACAAAAATCTCTGGAAAGTACCTTTGTACTTGAGCGGGATATGGATATCATTAGGATCTTTTACACACAAGAGATAGATTTTGGGCCTTTGTAAAAAAATGAAGCCTCTATGGCCCTATTCCCTGAACAAGGCCTCCAACCACCATATATACCTACATCATTGTCCTCTTGGTTGGATATGTGCATCATTATGAGATTTTGTGTACTTGTCATAGGTATGAAGGCCTAGATCATAGATCATGGTTGAAGAAGTAAAAATGAAGTAAAACATGAGAATTTTATGATCAAAGTTAGTCTTATATGGCGCATAGTATGTGGCCTCTGAATGAGATATATGGAAATCATTATAAATTTTTAGACATAATGGATGGGTATAGAGACCTTGTCCATGGTAGAGGGAGAAAAAAAAGGGTATTGTGACCTAAATTAATCTCTTAAGTCATATGACCCATGAATGAGTCCTTCAACAACTATAGTGGCATTTTAAAAGGGATATTTTCCCTCCAATTATGCATTCCACTAGGAGGTATTATGCACCAAGGATGGGTCTTTGGGTATTTTCCATGGTAAGGAGAGGAAAAAAATGCCTCAATTCATGTATAAATATTTGAAGGAACCATGGCCTAAGCATGGTCTCAAAGCACCACATAAGCCCTTTAAAAAGGATATTTGATCTTTGAGTAGGTTATGAGCACCTATAGGATGTTTTTCATACTAAGAAATAATTTAGAAGTATTGACCATGGTTAAGAAGGGAAAATCAAATCCATATTGGTGGAACATGCAATAAACATTTAAAGTAAACATTAGAGATTCCAATAGTAGTGATAGTGTAAATAGACATCATTAGTACTTAACTGCAAGGAGTAAATCTCCATGAAATATTTAATGATAAACCAATCATATGTATGTATGTATGTATGTATGTATGTATGTATGCATGTATGTTTGAGTAAATGACCAAATCATCATTTACCAGACCACATATCCGTAACTTCCCATAAAAAGTGGATATGGAAATTATCAAAATGAGCATATTCAATTGATCATTTGACTCCCTCTAATACTCAAATCCATGTACTCCAACAAGATGAGATTACATAGAACCATTGGTTCTACCACCTTGCCACCTCTATAATAGATTACATATTTCTACCCCTTAATATGATATGAATGAAAATTAATGATCACCAAAGAAAAATAATTCATCTAGGTGTAGTAAGAAACACTTCCAAATACAAATAATATCATGTAAGTATCTAGCATACTCATCAATCCATGGTAAATTATTGCGTATGAAAGTAGAGTTTGAACTGAAATCATTGAAAGGATCTATCCACCTTGTTGATAAAATAGGGAATACACAAATAATATCAAACCAAACAATAAAATTACCAAACATTTTTTCAAACTGTCCGAGTCTATGGGTTAGCTAGACAAACAACACAACGTAATCCCAGTGTAGGAGTCAACTAGTCAATAATGCAAATAGTTCTAGTTATTTGGTTAACTAGAGAATAACATAGCAATAATGATTAGTCTCTATCCACCAAACATGATATTTTGAAGAAATCATCAAATAGCTAGTTGCTTCAATGGAACATTACTCAATCTGCATATCCCAACATCTCATTCTAAGTTAGCACAATTGGTCCAAATAGTACATATTAGTTGATAAAACATCTAAACATATCAATTTGATTTCACTCATCCAAATATTATCAGCATTCAATAGCATCCCCTCTTTAAAAAAAACTAAGGGAGCAATGCAATAGTCCATAAAACAATAAAAGTGTCAAATGTTAGTAATAACAACATCTATGGTTGAACCTTAGTCGACCAATCCAATAGATCAATATCAATAAACATGAGAACTATACTATTATACAATTGATTATTTACATTTGTAAGAAGTCATCAAACACCTATTAAAATGTTGCCACGATAATTCGTCAATCCAACCATAATCCACTTTTCTAATTGGTACTAGTACAAAGATTTGAAAATATAATTTCCATTAATCCAAGAATGTCAATTTATGGTACAATCATTATCATGAAGTTTCAGATGTGGAAAAGAATCTTAATCTAGATAAACAAAATGTGTAATCTCATCTCCTGCTCAACCAAAGGTTTAGGATAGTTCTACACGTCAAGAACAATATCATCTACAATAATAGTTTAAAATTATGACATATTAACATCAACAAAATTTGGAGTCCCTTAAATAGAAGAATTAATAGTTGAATTTTATTTTTATGTAACTTAGTTGAATGACTTCCTCTTACAACAAAAAAAAATTCTTCTAGACTTGTAAAACCATTCTTGTTTGTAAATGAATTCTCATCATATCTAAGAGATTCTCTAGGCAATTTTAGTTGACTTAACAATTGGGACCCTGTACTTCTAGTATCTTTTTGAAAATTTTGAGAAAACACAAAGTTGATAGCCAAAAAACATGAGAAGGTGTCAAAACATCTACACCATTTTATATACAATTAGTCGGGATAGAAGAAAGAGCATCATTTGTAGAAGAATAAATCAGAGAGTTAGTAAGACCAACATCATCACACTTATTCCATTTTTTTTTGCTTGATGACATTTTTAAATGCCTCTTGCTAAGCTAGGGTTAGCATGATAGTGTGCGCCTAACCCTAAAAATATCAAGCGTTCTCTTTGGTCGTGGGTTTCAGAAACAACAACACGACTCGTCGAGCAGCATGGATATAGAGGGGGGGTTCAAACCCCCTCATATTGGAATGTAGTTGCAAATGAGAATGTAGACGCCAAGGAAAGGAGGTCGTCTTTTGAGTCGTCGCCTCATCTTCGAGGGAAAATACTGCATGATGAACAGAGCTTCAAGAGGGATATCGAGGTGGAAGTGAAAACATCTCATCCAAAGGCAACTCGCACTTTGGAACCAGGAAAATGCATCCCTCAAACAACTAAGGAACCAAGATACGTTATAAACTCCAAAAGAGTCGGGGAGCACACCGAATTTATAAAATACCATGCCCTAATCAAAAAATTATTAGGGTTATGGCCCTCTAAAAGAGATCTAGCGCGTTGGATTAAAAACTAGTGGAACCCAAAAGGGGAATATGATCTTCAGCTCAAATCAAAACTCTTCTTCACGATCATTTTTTACGATCTGGAAGACAAAGATTGGGTCTTTGAAAATGGCCCATATTCCTTCAATTTTGGTTATATCTTCGATTTTGGACAAATTGTTTCAGCCCAGAAAAAGAGGATTTCTCTTTTGCACCAGTCTCGATCCACCTCTACTTCCTTCCCCAAAAGTTCTAGCTTGAAGAAATCATAATGGGCTTAGGAAAGACCCTGGGAAGATATGTGAAATCCTTAGAGGAAAAAAAACTTTATGTCCTACAAACTTAGCAGTGTGCTTGGTTAAAATGAACACACCAGTTCTCCCATGTTCCCAAAGCACCCACATGTTGTTTAGCAATGCATAATGTCGTATAACACATAGGTGACGAGGCATCACTAAGGATGCACCGCTATGTTCTTTTTTTGGGAAATTTATCATGGTTCTTTTCTTCGAACAACACCAGTGCATACAATTAGAGTTTATGCACCGATGGACCACATATATTTCTGCATCAACATGTATGTAAGTATTACATCCCATAAGGTGAGTCACACTGTTAGAGTGTAAAATATTCGACCTTGTGCGATTCTCTTTACAACACTAGTGTGTTTGTTGGACCTAGGGGCACCGCTAGGTTAAATTATTTTCTTGCAAATTAAGTTGTGTGAACTTGGTCATGATAAAGTGTCAATTCATTGAGAAGTGGAACTAGTAGTGTGCGGTGCCTGAAGTTACTGCCACATTATTGAAAAAGTATTCTATAAATTCTCAACACTAAGCTTAAATAACCAAACTCTACTACATAAACATATAAATATAGTTAAAATTCTAAACACTAAGATTAAGTAACCAGATTAAACTACATAGACATATAAACATAGTTAAAATTCTAAACATATCAATTCTATCTTTTTTATTTATTCTATAACATATCTCTAAATTATAAATTAATAGAAATTACTATAACTTTCTACTATAACTCTATAACTCTTCATGACCTTATTCATTTAAAATAGATAAAATTATAAATTAATAGAAGTGTTTTATTTTTACTCTTTATCACCTTACCCATTTAAAATAAATAAAAGAAACTTGTTTGATTTATGTTGGGACACTTAAACCTTGATAAATCTTGATCTCGTACGAACTTTGTTGAACTTTATATATATATATATATATATATAAAAAGGGGTGGAATAAAGTATCAAGTAATACTTATATAAAAAAGTTAGTTGCCACCATATAATAAAATGATCAACATAAAAAAAATCGGGTTGGAATAACGTGTGAAGTAATACTTTTGAATGTGAGAGTTGCATTTAAGCCGTACGAAACAAAAGCATCTTGCATATTTATTAATACTAAAATGAACCCAGTATACCAATGCACCATTTAACCGTACGAAACAAAAGTGTCTTGGACATTTCTTAATACTAAAATGAATCCAGTACCGATGCTGTAAATAAAGGAAAGATTCAAGTCAAACATGTACAACCAAAAATGTCACCTCATAATGAAAGGCTGCATAGATATGTTTATGCACCATAAATTATAAAAAGCGTTGAAATAAAATACTAAAACAATATCTTTAATAAAAATCAAATAATTGAAACAAAAGCACTGTGGCACAGTCTTCAAGACTGAAATGAATCCAAGATACTTATGGAATTTGGTCCAAGATACTTATAATGAAAATAGAGGAGATATTCGACTGAGAGAGACGCTCAGGGGAAATTCGTTGGCATCTATGGGGAAACAAAGAAGACCTATGGCGGTCAAAAACAAAAGCAAGCTAGTGACACCTTCTGAATAATAAATAAACATTAAACATTCTGTTTTAACGGTTCACAGGAAAGAAATATAGGGATGAAACCTTTTGCAGAACTAGGATCAACCCAAACCACTAGAATGACTGGCACTTTTCTATTTTTTAATGTGCTCAGGTAGAATAATTTAGCTTTTACGATTTCTCACGCTGCATCACATTTTTTCGCACTGGCGTCCACCAAGTGGGAGAGAATATCTGGGAGAGAATATCTGTGCAGAAACAGAGAGAAAGCATAGTAAAATTGCAAGTCAGGAAACGGGTATAAGTAACAGCCACCCTCTTGTAGCTGTATGCTCATACTGAAAATAAAGAGAATTATTCCACCTCTTCGTTCACAGACATTGGTTTCCTCTTCTTTGCCTAGTGGTGTAAGTAGAGAACTCAGCGTTAAGAAAGAAATGATGAACAACTTCGTACGCTTGGGAGTTGGACTTTTAGGTCTCTCAGCACTACCATATCCTTAAATATTAAGCTTTGTCTCAGTCCCCTAACTCCCCTATAATTATAGATACGAATTTCGGTTTCTAGTGATCAAAACCAGACCTCACTTTTACATTTTAGATAGTTATGTTCATTGTATATGAACTAAAATGTTAATCACGCGATATGATCTTTCTAGCTTGAGATGACATTACACGAAGTGCCTTTTCTTTGCTGATGTACAGTGCACCGATGTAAGTACATGATGTAAGCATAAAAAGGTCCTTGTAGGAACCTCAGGAATGGTAGCGATTGTTATTCTCTACCAAGAAGATAGTGATGATGAAGAAGAATCTCTCTTCATAACCATGGAAACAAAACCCGTTGATGAAGAAAATAAAGATAATCAGAAAGAAAACCCATATTTTGAGGATGTTAATCTTGAAAAAAAACTCATTAGTTCCTTAGAAGAAATAGACAGATTCAGAGGAAAGAATATAAAGCAAAGGGAGCAATTGCTTAAACATGAAAATAAGGATCATGATATTGAAGAAACAAAGGAGAGTTATCAACCCAAAGACTCAACTAGAAGAGGAAAAAAGGAGATAAGAAGTGGTGAGAATTCACTTAAAAGAAAAGGAAGAAAATTGGGAGAAGTTAGAAGCTGAAATAGTTTCCTTAAGAAAAGAACTAAACAAAACTATTGATTATTTGAATAGAAGCTTGAAGTTTGAAAAGAATATTGAATTATAAGATAATATTCTCATTTTTCAAAGGTCACCATTCATCAGGTCTTAGCTATAACGAAAAACAAAAGAACCTCAAGGGAGATGCAAGAACTATGGTCACAAAGCCATCAGAAATGGAAAATGAAGAAAATCTTAAAAGCTATGCCAATATTCTCAAAGGCTCCCTTAACAATGAAAGTAACAGTAGGAAAAGAAATGATGACCAATAGGAATCTGATTCTTCTCACAAGAATGAGTTAAGAGGAGCTATTCCGCCAAGAAGACCTTACACAACCCATTTGTTACACATTATTTTGGTCACCTTGATGATGACTTTACAAGCATGTGATCAGGCTCTCAAAATAATCTTTTTCCTGAGAAAAGTAATTGCTTTCTTCCTCTACAAGACTGTTTTTTAGAAGGACGTCACGGGATGAATGTGGTACACAGTGCAGAAATCCTTGATTTCTGTAGGCTACTCTACAGCTAGCTCGCGGGGTTTCCACAGGATGCATGGGCGGTGTTTGAAATCTAAAAGAAGAAATAAGTTCATGAAGTTTCTAGAAGGGGAATCTTCTGGAATGTGAGGTGGCGTCTGTATGGCTGCAATCCTACTGGCTTCTCTGATCTAGTGGGATCATCCTCATCCCTTTGAAAAACTTCACCTTATCCTATATAATGATAGTTTTCTCATGGAAAATGTTAAGCAAGGTTAATCAAGGTTAAGAAAGATTGAGCAAAGAATTTCTGAAAGAATAGGCTGGAGATTGTGTGAAAGATATTGTCTCAATTGATGCTTGAGGTCTCCATTTTCCCATCAAGCTTTTGTGGATCATCTTCATGCAAATTTTGGAGCAAGTATATGTGTGTCTTGGAACAGAGGACCACTAAAAGGGAACTTGGGACATCAAATCAATTCAGTTGTATCTTCCACTTTTACTTAATATAATACAGTGACATGTTTATTTCCCATAAAATTATTCTCATTTTATTCCATGACTCCTTGATCACATGTTTAAGTTTTCATTGAATCTATTATTGTTTCTTTCACTTTGGTTGGTTTGTTTCATTGCAGATATGATTTCATAAGAGCGTCGAAGCTAAGTAGGAACAACAAAGATATAAGGAAGCGATCTCAAAGGTAAGTCATCAATTCCTTCTTCGGTAGTAATTACAATAATTGTAACTTAGGGAAAACTTGTGTCTTGTTTTTTTCTAGATCTAGGTGGATCTAGGGAGATTAGTTTATGTCTACATAATAACAAAATTGCCAACTCCACTGGGGATACGACTTGATTGTGGTTTTTTGTTGGCCATTTTCTTTTAGCCTACTTTTTTACTTGAATTCAGTCTCTGAGCCTGTGGGAGATCCATTCAGACTCTCTGGATTTGAAAGTTCACTTAGATCCTTTACCCTCTCCTCAAAATTTACTGGTTTATAGACACTTCCGCACTGTACCCTATACATAGCCTATGGAAACCTTTGATTTCCACACCCTAGTTGTTTGTTTCAGTGCGAACTTTCTGCACCCTATCTGTTGCTGGCCTACGAAAACTCTTGATTTCTGCACTATAATATGCTATTAAGCAACGCCTGTGAAATTTTTTGAGTTGGGTCTTAGCCTCTGTTGATGCCTAGGTTTTCTTTAATCAGCTGAGAGGAACTTTTAATGCCACCATCTGACTTTTTTCTAAATGTTTAACTTGTTGTTGATTGGTTTTCAGAGATCGAACACCTCTCTTAGTCAACTTTCGAGTTTTTGTTTTTGATTTCTATGGACAAGGGTATAATCTTTGATTTTGTATCTGAGTGCTTGTTCGATTAAAAGTCTTTTGATTGGATTTGAAGTTTTGGATTGATTACATGTTCTCGTTTGCTTGTTGACTGGAAAGTCATTCTTCATTTACATTTAACGAAACACTTTCTTGTCATCGTTTACTTTCATCTTCATTGAAATTTTGATTTGGGTGCTTGTTGAGCGTATTATTTTCATTGATTACTTGTCCTTTCTTCATTCCATCCCTGTTTTGGTTTTCGAAATGAAAATTAAATTCTTTCATTCTTTTATGTAATCATTCATAAAGAAAATAGTTGCATTCAAAATTTTGAAAGAGAACAAATAGAGAAATTGCATTGTTCATGATTGTTTGGTATTTCATTCAAAGAAAAGGAATTGTCCTTCATAGTTCTCATTATTCCAGAAGAATACTTTCTCCCTACTGTAGATAGAATTTATTGAATGAAAAATTGCATTATTCATGTCTATTTTCACATTGTTGGGTCAAAGTCTCTCACAATATTGGTTTCATCTCCATTTTTCCCTTTTAAGTAAACAACAGCCTCTAAAACATTGCATAATTTAAAATTTCATTAGCAACTTTTTTTCTCTAGGGATATTTTACACCAACATTAGCTAGACTAGAGCTTTGGAATAGGCTGTCAGACACACTCTCCAAATCACAAAACACACAATAGCATCTAGTGATAGGGAGCGTTCAAATCCATTTGCAACAATTTGTCCTCAGAAGCCCTTCTCAGACAAGGGTCAAACCTGAGGCCACATTGAGACTAGCAGAGTTACTCACCCTGCTTTGTTGGTCTTGGTGTAGAGATTGCACGTATAATGGGGGTCATTTGAAGGTATACCCAAAATGATGAGTGGAAGCCTCTCAATTTGATTTCAGGCTAGATACCATGCATTTGCACGTGGATCATACTGTCGATTATTTCCTGAGGCATCATTGTTGTTTGTGGCAACTTTAGTAGCCTATCTTCTTAGGGTCTTACACAAGGTGACTGTGGAGGGAAAGTCTTCATGGTACCTGGAATCGACGTTGGTAGACTCACTCGGACTCCTTGGAGGGTATACCCATAATTATGTGTGGGAGCTTGCACCAGGGTGTAAGTCCGTTAAGCAGATCATCAACGTAACTTTTCCACCCTAGCCCAGCCTCTTCTTGTCTTGATTTCACGACATTATATTTCATCACCAACTAGTGACTTCAAAATAAGAAGGTTTGTTTGCCTGGTTTGATCTCTAGATTTTATTAGCAAGTGTTGTTTGTTTTCATAGTTGGCCATAGATTTTTTCTGCAAAATTTTTGGTTCTGCCAACATAGACCCTCCGCGTTGTTCATGCAGGGTACAGGGACTTCCCCAGAAAGATATGGTAGATTCTACCCCTCTACCCCCTCATTCATCGGAAGTCTCTCCTCAAGAGAGTGAGGTCCAGGACACTATAACTTCACAAGAGGAAGGTTCTACCTCTTTGAAAAGTTTCTGAATTATTTTCGATTCTCTAGAAGATTTCTGCATTCCTCCTGGATATGAGAGACACATTCTCCGACTGAATTCATCTGGATAACTTGTTGTTGACACTTCTGGAATACCAACCAGACCCCTTTCAGGCCCTGGAGCCGACTATCCCTTCTGGACTACTGACATATTTGTAAGCCCATCTCACATGGTGTGAGACCCTTACGACTCAGGGGTAGGAGTAGATATACCTGCCATCCATGAACTGCCTGAAACGTCTGCTACTTACACGATACCTCTAGATCACTTTGCTAATACCACTTGTTATCTATGTGTTGGTTCAGACACTCAGTCAACTGGTCCTAACTCGACCATTCCTCTCCAGATGGCCCATTCCACTATGGTCCCTCGTATTACGACTATTCCTACCGGGAGCGCAGTGGTTAACCAAGCTCCTATTGGTACACCACACTCGTCTAGACATATCCCTTCTCTCCCTCTTGGGTATCATGCTTTGAACAGTTCCTTCACTATCCCTACCCAAGTTCCATCTCGAGTTCCACTTGGGCATAACACTACTGTTGGTTATGTTTCCGTACCTTCTCAGGTCCTCTCTGGAGGGTCTTATCCACCTTTTCATGGTGGATCTAGCCCTAGTGGTTCCAATCAAATTGGAAGAAGCCATCACCTATTCTCTTATGGTTATCACATTCCCACTGGAGAGAAATATCATGCTAAGGGGAAACCTCATTTTGGGGGTCAAACTCAATTTGGGGCACCACCTCCTTTTGGAGGGAAACCTTAGGTTGGAGCTTATAATACACAATCTGGATGGAACACATCGGACTTGTTAGCTCACCTTTGGAAATTTCGTGTTCAAGGAAACCCACAACCTGCAGGGGGCAACCTTCTCAAGCTAATTTTTTTGTACCCCCTAACTACGGTCATCCATATCTGGGTTCTTTGAATCCCACTTGGGGTCTGAATGTTTAATATAGTGTCCCTTTTCAAGGGAATATCCCTAATCAACCCAACCCTAAGGGATACATGCCTCCACATCCTAAGTCAAATCTGTCAGGACAATCCACGTACATGCATATTTCTTACGTTCCTACTGGTATACCGACATGACTTCCTCCTCAAATTGGCCAGTATCCTCACATGAACAAACAACTTCCCTCTTTGGCCACTTTGGACTTACCCGATTTGTCTAGAATTTTGAATGATCCTATCCATCATTCTCCTCATTGGCCCATCATACCGGGAAAATTACCATTGGACATCCCTAAGTTCAATGGTAAACTAGGAGAAGATCCAAATAATCATGTAATGACCTTCCACCTTTGGTGTTCATCCAACTCTTTGATGTATGACTCCATTCGATTACATCTCTTTCAACAAACTCTCACAGGTTCGGCGGCAAAGTGGTATATAGAATTATCGTGAGGCTTCTTTAATGACTTCAACACCCTAGCCATGGATTTTCTTACCCATTATCAAAGGCCTATCCACTATGAGACAAGAACTAATATTTTGAGTTCCTTTAAACAGTCCACTTCCACCCACATTTTTTATCATATTCATGAGTGTAGACGTAGGAGATGCTTGATCAAAATCCATCTTCCTGATTAGTTATTGGTTGAATGGTTCACTAAGTCATTCGTCAATTAAATCTCGTGTGATATCGCCATGGGTGGCGTTGTCACTGAAGAGCAGGATATTAGTCGTGCTTATTACCTAGATCTTGTTTATTCACAAACGGGCACTCTTTACAACTTACTCCTTGGCGCTCCTCGCCCTTCTACCATGACCACCTCAGCAACCCCAACAACTTCTCATGTTGTTGCTGGTGTGATAGGTACTTTCCATGCTCAACCTTAATCTGAACATGCCTCTCACACCAATCCCAAATCCCATGCTTCTAATGTTCAAACTGCTCAAACTCCTACTCTTCCCACCGGTAAAAATTCAGAAGTGAACATTGTTCAATCTACCTATGACATCCCCAGAAATAAAATATTTTTATTTTTGAAATAGGCTGGAAATTTATTTCTGTTTTTGGCAAATTCGAATCTGGAAATTTTTTTCCATTTATGGAAATTCCGAATTTCGAATTTAATAATTGTATTTAATTATTGTGACTGTTGGGCAGATATCTATTTGGACTCAACTAACTATTTGACAATGACACTTGTATCACAACAAAATATTTATATTAATTGCAGGAGGACAAATGGAATAGCCATGTTAAAATCAGCTGACCATGACTCCATGAGTGGGGGAACATGTTGGAACTGCCTCTAGGTTGATTATGAGAAGTGGAAAATCAGAGATTTGTCCACTGTCAGCCCCTGAAAATCAGGGATTAAGAAAGCTGTGAAAATCCCCAAAAGAGGGAAAAAGACCTAGGCAAAAAAATTGATAAATAGCATATGCGAGGAGGCAGGACACTGCCAAGTATGCTAGGAAAAGATTTTTTTTTTTTGGAGCTCTCTTACTGTTATGAACACTATGGATTGAGTGTGAGACAAGAGGAGCCTGCTAAGACAGAATTGCCTTGTTGTTATGAGAACTTTTGAGTAATTGTGAGGCAAGAGGTTAACTGTTGGAATTGAAGGACATTGGTGAGGTGGAGTTTCCAAGTTTGCCCTCATGGATTCATGGTCAAGCTACGGGGTAAATCGAGCAAGTAGATTGGGCTGCCCTATTCTACGGTTGGGAGGAATGTGGTTGTTCCCTTTGTCTTCTCGTGGATAGGATTCAAATATGTTAATTTTCCCCTCTCTATTATGAATGTCTATGTATTTTGATGTTATGTATCTATTGAATTTGAACTGGAATAAGTTACATTCTCTGTCTGTATGACCTTTTTGCATATGGTGTATTGTATTTGATTAAATCAGATCTGTAACAATTTCTTCCCACTTTCTGTTCAAATGTTTTTTATCTGATGCTATGTATCTAACAATATGCTCTAACAATATACAAACATTATATTAGATGTGTATAGAATGACAAAAGTTAGGAGTTAAAGAATTTTGGAAACCCATTTTTGTTTTTTTTCAGATGCTAAAACAATCTTGAGAATCGACGCCTTTCAGAGGTTTTTGCTTTCCTTGTTTCTTTTCAGAATGGGTTACCCTTTCCTTAGTCAATTTCTATGACGAATTTAGAGATTTTCCCTTACAGAAAACCTTTATCCTTTTGTATCCTTCTGTGCAGTTAAAATTCTTAAGTCTTTATGCTTTCAGAATTTGGGGATTGTTGTGTGTTGTAGTTTGACATTTGAAACACTGAAACCCCGAAACCCGAAATCCCAAAGTGTTGGTTCCACACCCTTTCACCTTTTGGAATTAGAGAATTGTTGTGTGCTGTGGTTTGAATTTTGAAACCCCCAAAACCCAAAATCCTGAAGTGTCCGTTCCACACCCTTTCACCTTTCAAAATTCGGGAATTGTCATGTGTTGTGGTTCAACATTTGAAACCCCGAGACCCTGAATCGTGAAATCTTAAAATGTTAGCTCCACATTCTTTTCTCTTCGCAATTTCAGGAATTGTTTGTGGTTGATGTGTTGGCTTTTGAAGTCGCGGGATTTCGAACCCCGAAATCTAAAAATGATAGTTCCACGTTCTTTTCTTTTCGCAATTTCTGGAATTGTTGTGTTCTGTTGTTTGACATTGGAAACACCGAAATCCTGAACCCCGAAATCTCGAAATGTTAGTGCCTTTCTTTTCACAATTAGGAATTGTGGTATGTTGGATGTTTGGCTATAAAAACCATGAAACCCCGAACCCCGAAATCTCGAAATGCAGGTTTCACCTTTTCCTTTCTCACATTTTGAAAATTTGTGTATGTCAAGGTTTGAACACCGGAACTTGCAAAGTTCTGAATCCCAAAATCCTGAAGTGCGGGGCCCACCTTCATTTTTTTCACATTTCAGAGGTTTGTATATGTGGTTGTTTGGGCACTTGCACTCGCGAAATCCCGAACTCTGAATTCTCGAAGTACTAATCACCTTTCGCATTTTCAGAGTTATTGTGTATAGATGATTGACTTTTGTGTTCACGAAAACCCAAACCCCGAAACCTCGAAGTACTCAGCATCTTGTCGCAATTTTGGGAAATGTCGTGTGTTGATGTCCGGCTCTTGTACTTGTGAAACCCTGAATCTTGAA
The DNA here is from genome assembly GCA_032191745.1 of Picea mariana. Lineage (NCBI taxonomy): Eukaryota > Viridiplantae > Streptophyta > Pinopsida > Pinales > Pinaceae > Picea > Picea mariana. Next base: position 31,068 of record JASDQU010371578.1, read on the forward strand.
ACCCCGAAATGTTGGCCACATTCGTTCCATATTTCAGATTTTGGCAAACAACGGGGTCCTTTGTTTTGTTCGGCACTTGTGATCACCAAAACCTGATTGACCTATGTTTCTTCACAAAGCTGTAGGAACTTAGAAGAAACTTATTGTTATGGCAACAACTCTATTAATGTAATGAATGGACTGGTAAAAGAATGTTGGAGAATATTCATCCTGGATAGAGGTATGGGAGTAAGAGACCATATTACTAGTCGATTGTATTGCAGACATAGGGTAATATTTTTATCTAGGGTTTTGGTCATAAAAACCCCAAAGTTTCTTGTATTGTTAAGACTGTGGTAGTGTTATAGGTACTAGCAGATAAGAGAGTAATAATAAATTTCAGGATCTTAATTAAACATTGAAGTGATGAGTAAATACTCATTATATCGTTGATTAGAAAACTTAAGTTGAATGGTAAGGACACTCGATGACAGTAAGGACTCTAACAAACCTTCAGACTCAAGTCTTTTAATAGAAAGCTTACTTGCTTGAGATCTCGAAACTTTTTAAGGATAAATGTACAAACAAAAAAAAAAAAATTATGGTGATTTTTGAGGTACATTACACTACCCCTACCGGTAAGAATAAATCTAAAAAAGGGAAGGGTAGGAATAAGAAGGATAAAAGTAACAACCCACGATCTGACAATACTAAGACACCACCTTCTGATGATAAGGAAAAACACAAACCTCGCTATCCTTTCCTTATCTGTGGTGATGATCACTACATGAAGGACTGTCCAAGACGTGTCGAGGTCACAAAATTCCTTCAAGGAACAACGAAACCTCCTACACCTGTCATTTTGTCTCAACCCTTCCCTTCTCAACAATAGGCTCAATTGGTCACTCATGATCAACCCTCTTCTTCCACTACTTCCTATGTCCTTGTGTGCACTAGTGATTCTAAGAAAAATGACGTTGCACTTACTACTTGAGCCAAAGATTACTCTCCTTCTAAGGATAAATCTGATGATACCCCACATTCGTTGGTTCAGCCACCTCCTTCGACTGCACCTCCTAACGGTCCTCTTCATCTCGAACAACCGATCCCCAATACAGTGCTTCACCCTCCTCCCAAGGGCATGGTTCGAAAGTCTACCTTCAATCCTCATGCGCGTGCTGCTCAAAACTACAACATTGTAGAAGACCTTGCGCAAGCACCCTCCACGATGTCAGCTCTCGAAGTCCTTCAAAGTTGTCCCACTCAACAGAAGGAATTTTTAAAATCCATAGGTGGAATCGATCCTATAAACATGAATTTGATAATCTTCGACTTGGAAGATCACATGCCAAGGCTACCCCCTTAGCTAGTGTTTCAAATCCAAGTCGTTGTCGAAAATAAGAACATTTGTCGAACCGTTATCGACGAGGGTTCCTCGACATGCATTATGTCAATCACTTGTTGGAAATCCATTGGCTCTCCTTCTCTTACTGAATCACACAACACTCTTAAGGCTTTCAATGGCTCTGCCTTTAAACCCTATGAAATACTTCCCTCATTGCATATTACATTAGAAGGCAAATCAGTCAATGTTGAAGTTGAGGTCTTTTATGCACCTCTCAATTACAACCTCTTACTTGGCCGTAGCTGGATTGATTCCATGTGTGCAGTTGTATCTACGATTTTCCATGTAGTACATTTTTCACACCAGGGAAAATTTGTTACAGTAGATCAACTGGCCTTTTTTAACTCCGATGCTCATAATAGCAATGTACCCTTCATTTCAAAGACACCCCCTGGGTATGAGAATGTTGGTGTGGGTCTATTAAAAGACTCAACTTTGATGGGTACTTTTCCAATCATTCCACCTCCTTTGGTCACCTCGATCAACATGATTTATACCTTTGTTCATGAAACCCCCGTGTCCTATGACCCGTGGATAGTACCTGACCCTGGCGATTATCTTCTCTATGGAAACCAAATGCCTTTAAGTCTGGTTGAATCCGCCTATCAAGACATTCAATCGGCAACCCCTTCTACTCCCTCTCTTGGTGATTCATCTCCCAATCTATTTCGCGTAATTTTTCCCATAGATGAGATGATTATATCAGTTATGTATATGGAGGACACCCCTTGGGATGATGGACATCATCGTTCCATTCTCTTCCTAGAACAACACACCATCGAGAGTTACCAAGGGATCTCGACTTTTCCGACCATTGTTGTCATTTCTTCCCTTCACGCATCCACACACGATGTGTTATATTAAGGGAACTTGAGTAATATTTCACCCACCATCCCCCTCGACATATCCATTAAACCTAGAGTTGTCGAAAATGTTCACATCAGAGCTTCATGTTCCACTAATGAGGTTGTCACTTATAAGTCCCTCTTTCAATATTTTCATGACGTCTTCTCATGGAGCTATGAATAGATGTTGGGTATTGACCCTGATATTGTTGTACACAAAATTAAGACTTACCCGGGCACTAAAATTGTCTGGCAGAGACTTTGCCCGGCTCACCCTTGTAAAGAAGTTGCTATCAAGCTTGAAGTTGAGAAACTTATTAAAGATGGATTTATTTATCCCGTGGCTTTAAGTGATTGGGTATCCAATCTAGTTCCGGTTAACAAGAAACAAAGAACGATCTGTGTCTATGTTGATTATATGGATATCAACAAAGCTTGTCCTAAGGAAAACTTTCCCACCCCCTTCGTTGACCAGATCGTTGACGATTGTGCTGGGAGTGAAATATTCTCTTTGATGGATGGTTTCTCCGAATATAATCAGATCAACATCTTACATGCGGATCAACACAAAACTGATTTCATTTGTCCTTGGGGCACATTTGCCTACCGGAAAGTACCCTTCGGTTTAAGGAAAATCGGTGCAACTTTTCAACGTGCCATGTCTTACGCCTTCCACGATATCAATCACATTTTACAGTCATATCTAGATGACCTACCAGTGCATTCCATGCATCGTAGTGACCATTCGGCACACCTCTGAGCCATTTTCCTTCGTTGTTGGTTCTATCGTATACGCTTAAACCCACACAAATGTGTTTTTTGTGTGGAGTCTGGCCGACTTCTGGGCTTTATTGTATCACATCAGAGGATCAAGGTAGATCCTTTGAAGGTCGAGGCAATCCTCAATTTCCCTCCTCCTTCCTCACTCCGCCAGCTCAAAACTTTGCAAGGGAAGGCAAACGTTTTACGTCGTTTCATCCCAAACTACGTTGAATTAATGCTCGAATTTACTCAATTGTTGAAGAAATGTTCTGATTTTGTATGGGACACAACTACCAAAAAAGCCTTCTAAGCTTTGAAATTGACTTTAACCTGTACCCCACTACTTTTCCCACCCGATTATAGTCGAGATTATTTCCTTTATATCATTGCTTCAAACTCTACCATTGCCATGGTTCTAGTCCAAGAAGATGATTCACACGATGAACATGTCATTTATTATTTGAGTCAGAGTCTCACAACCACCGAAGCCAAATAATTACATTTGAAAAACTGGCCTTGGTAATTGTTCAAGCTGTCCAACGTTTTTGTCACTATATCCTATTACGCAAGACCACTGTAATTTTCGATTGCAACCCTATGTCTCATATTCTTACGTGCCAATTGCTAAGGGGAAAATACTCCAAATAGATAGTGATTCTCTAGTAGTTTGCCTTAGATTTCGAACGTGGTAAGTCTAATAAATCCTCGGTGTTTGACGAACTGATATGTGACCTTCCCTGCACTAAGACACAAAATGTAGTAGAGGATTATTTACCTGATAAATCCCTTTTTCTGATCAGTTTCAATGACCTTTGGTATGGAGATATCATTATTTATCTCCAGACTCATACTTTTCGGCCCGATATTTCTAGCGTTGACCGTCATTGTATACGTTACCAAGCCCGTCAGTATATTATCCTTGGTGACACTCTTTATCGCCGTGGGGTTGAATCCATTTTTCGATGATGTCTCACCTATGACGAGGTTGAGAAAGCATTGAATGACTGCCATTCTGGAGCATGTGGTGGTCATATGTCTGTGTATGCTACTGCCCAAAAGATCTTACAAGCAGGGTATTTTTGGCCTTCTTTATTCAAATATTGTACTATTGTCATCCAAAAATGCCATGCTTGTCAAACATACAACAACAAAATAAGATCGCATCCTACTCCCTTACACTGTGTAGTTTCCTTCGGACCTTTCGCAAAATGGAGTATCGATTTCATGACATGTAACCCTCACTCGGTCGAGGGAACAGATACATCATTGTAGCCATGGATTATTTCATGAAATGGGATAAGGAAATGCCTACATTCGACAATACCGGAAAAACTACATCTCTATTCATATTCAATCATATTATTACTTGATTCGGAATCCCACAAGCTATCGTTACTAGTCACAGTAGCCATTTTCAAAACTTTATGATGTCTGATATTACCGACAAGTTGGGTCTTTAGCATGAAAATCCAACCCCCTACTATCCATAGACCAATGGCCAAGTTGAAGCAATAAACAAAGTTCTTATCACCATGCTTCGACGGATAATAGGAATCCATAAGACAAGTTGGCACACGATGTTGTTTTCAGCACTATGGGCCTATTAGACATCCGTAAAGTCTGCTACGGGGTTTACCCCTTTTCAACTAGTGTATGGAATTGAAGTCATCCTACCGATTGAATGTGAGATACCATCCTTGAAGCTAGCCATCGAACTTCTCCCAAACACCTATGTCGAGGAAGAATGTTTATTGTATCTTATGCAATTAGATGAGACCCGTCGTGATGCTACCCTAGTCATTGAAACCCAGAAGAAACACGTGAAAGCCCAATATGGCAAGCATTTCAAGCCGCATGTTTTCTTTGAAGGTGATCTAGTTCTCCTCTAGAAACATGATCGTGATCTATTAGGGGCAGAAAAATTTGAAGCTATGTGGCGAGTTCCTTATATCGTCAAAAGATTGTTAGAGAAGAGAGCTTCGAGTTAGTGGATTATGATGGCATTCCTTTGAGTGAACCCACAAATGGGATTTACTTGAATAAGTACTATGCTTAGCCCATCTTTGCATGAGTGCTTGTATTTTTACTGTATCATACTCTTGTGTACTACTTTTGTGCATTTTTCGTTATTTGGTTTCGACCCCCAACTGCTTACCTTGCGTTGTGCTTGGTTTCCAAATGTCATTGTCTTCACTACCCTATATTGGCTTCACCGATGGTGCTAGTCGTGGTATTCAGAACCTAGCTTCTGCTTCTTGGGCAATCTACGCACCTACAAATGAACTTATCAGTCTACAAGGTGTTTTCCTCAGTCGTGCAACCAATAATATCGCAAAATATAGCACAGTCATTGAATTGTTGATCGATGCTATTTCACTTGGGATTCGTCAACTCGTTGTAGGACTTGATTCACAGCTAGTAGTGCTACAGTTAAGTAACATATATACTATCTGAATCCCTACTTTGTTATGGGTATATTTACAAATTCGCCTCTTAAAATGTTATTTTGATTATATTGAGTATCAACACATTCCTAGATGTCTAAATACGTTAACTGATGCATTAGCTAATTATGTGTTAGACAGAAATTTATAAATTCAATCACACATCAGATGTTGTATATAAAGAAAAGTAAGCCGGTAGAAGCATCATGTATATATATATATATATATATATATATATATATATATATATATATAACGATAAAAATGTTTTACAAAAAGGTGTTTTCCGTCTGAAGACTAAAATATCAAAATATGAATCTCATGGCTTCCGCAAAATATCATGGATGTTGCTCACGGTAGCATACTACTGCTCGTGCTACCCTATGAAGTAGTCGACTAAGTGAACCAGACACGCCCATAGTATGGCGTTGATAATGCCTCAGAATCTCATCGATCGAGATGCCCGAGATGTCTGTTGTCAAACCCTCTAGATTATACTCGATTGCCTCATAATCACCAGTGTCCCATCCTGCTACTACAACTGTTTCCCCTCGTTCTTGAATAGGGGATGTACCCGGAGGTCGGTGTGGCCCTACATCTGCATGGTCAAAAAAATTTATTAGTCATTGGATAGAAAGCATAAAAAAAATCTTATATTCTAAAAATTCACAAAAACACCATAAAAACAAAATGTTTTTCTTACCTAAGTCTCCCCACTGAAAACCCTTAGGTAGAACCAAATCGGGGTCACCTCGAAATTCCAAACTGTCATATGCGTAATCATCTATCATCAATATCTGAGGCCTCAACCAATCAAAGAATGCATTGTTGTATTTGATGATGGGGCCCACTACATGTTGATCCATGAGATCACACCACCTCTCCATTCTTGGATCTCGTGGTGCTAGTATGCCCCACTCTACCTGTAGGCATAAATGAGGGACTCTTTATAGAAAGAAAGACACCAAAATAGATCCATACATGAATTGTTTCAGGTCCCCATTCTTACTTTTGGTTAGTTATGTATTCATGTTGTGAAGAACATCGTCACACCTATTGAACACTCGAGGTTTTGTGCATTCCAAGGCATACTGAAAATAGATTTGGAGGGCCATGTGCGGAGATGCACTTCCCACCATACATGAAATGGTAAAAAGAATGGTCCAGAGAGTTAAATCCTGAACACCTCTGATGGCTACCTTAACTTTGTGTCTCTTGGCCTTGGGTTCACAGTATTGACGGATGTACTTGCTCATTGGTAGGCCACCACCTCTGCCTCCTGTTAAGGTCACGCATGCTCCACGATGGGATAACCCCATCAAGAAATAAATATCTTCAATATCCAAGGAAAGAATTTGGACACCCACATGAAACACCTACTAGTCTACATCCCACATGTGGACCAGGTACTCTAGTAACCTCAGTTGGGCTCTCATGCCCTCGATTTTAAAGACTTTTAATGATCCACATTGTCGAAGGGAATTCACGGTGCTCAGATCATTCAAAGCCATGAATTCATTATCCTCGTGTTCTTGTTCTCTGCACTCCAACATTTTGGCAATCAAATACCTGCATGTAGATGAGAAAAGGAAGTTAACATCTTCAATTGTTGCTTTTGAAATTCTGTTTTGGTCAAACTCATGCACCAATTTTTGGGTTTTCGGCCGCCGTAGACAAAGTTTTAGTACAGTGCGAGGTTTCCACAGGTGAGCCATAGGTCGCCTGAGGAAATCATTGATTTCTACAGGTCACAATAATAGTCACCTGCGATGGCCCCATCATGTGCCTACAGGCCCAAAACCCAACCCAAAAACCACCTTTTAACCAATATAAATGAATTTCAATCCATTTAAAAGGAAGATAATGAAGATCTTACCGTGTTGATAGAGGTCATTCACTGAATGGTCACCTGTGCTTCTCGTAATCGGCAACCGAATTATGAGGTAAAAATAGGGTTTCTAGACAAGTTTTGAATAAAATGCAAATGAAATAGTAAAAAGAGGTTCACCCCTTATTTATTTCACTTTTTTATTTTCCTAATAATATTTTATATTATTTAAATGCATATTATCATAACCTAAAGGTCTAATGGTCTTGTGAGTCTTTTGTTTCTCGCAGATGGAAAGAATAAGGTCCTGAACAATGCAGTATGGATGTTTTTTTTTATTTAATTTTCTGTTCGTTACATATACCAGTACTTTTTAGGGGTTTTTCAGAAAAACCTCGATCTTACTCTTTGTTCGTTCTCATGCTCAAAAATCAATGAGAATGTAACTGAATATATTTTTGTCATTTTTTCGTACTCGTCATGGTAACACAAAAAGCGAAATCCATGGAGTATCATTTAAGCTCTTTTCACACTCCATAAAAACGAAAACATTGTCGAGCGACCTTGTTTTGTTCACGCTCATAAAAGTATTTGAATAAAACATTTGATGGACGATATTTTATCACTTTTTCGGTCTCGTCGAACTATTTTACGAAAAAGAAACTAAGAGAGTTCTCTTTAAGTGTTTTTCAGACTCTATAAACATGAAAACCCCCTGAGTTTTCTATCTTTGGACTCATTAAACAAACATTTAAATACCCACATGGGACCGAACCACTCCTTCTTAGAGTTCATTAAACATACTTCGAGGGACTCATCCAAAGGATGAACTTACATCTACAAGCATATGTTATCCTCCTCAAGCTTGTGTAAAAATAAAGAGGTACTCGCCAGAAATGGTGGGGGAAATTTTGGGAAAGAAATGTGTCTCTATACTTGTGTTAGTGGAAGTAAAGTGTTGCTCTTAAACATGACACCCCCCTTTCATCATTTGAATCTAGGTTGGGAAATCCATTTGTCTCTTGTCTAACTCTCTGCAAGTTCATATCTTGGGTCGTCTTTGAGTCAATGTTGCCAAGACTATCGTTGTGTCATCCATATGTTCAAGAGAAGTCCAAACAAGCCCTCTATTGAGTCATCCATCTGCAGTTGTCAATTCCTACCATGTCGGCCTTTCGTGTGTCAGTTTCAAATCATATTCGTACTTTGATCTATCCTAAATCTGTTACTTATTGTGTTTCGTTGATGAGGGATACATCAAGGCCCTCTTATGACGAGTCGTTTCCTGTCGACTTCAACTCATTATCTAGGAACGAGACTTAGAAATCATTTAGTACCTTAGATCTTGCATACCTCAACGACAAGTTCCTTCGCTCTTGACAATGGATTCACATCATTGGTCCCTGATCAAGAGATTCCATCAATTGTTTGACTTCATCTCATTTATTCACATTCGTTGGATTGTACTAAGGCACCTTAGGAGTCATTGACATCAATGGTGATTTCCCTCGCACTTGTTAATGGTCTTCATTAATGACCGGTAATCAAGTGGTTTCTAACCATGTTTGACTCCAGCATCTATAATGACATGGCTAGATTCGTGCTTACAGACGATGGAATTGAAGACCCTGGATCTCATCATTCATGGTCTAGGTTGGGATGGAATATTGACGATTTATATTGACACATAGATCCACTTTGTATGTCTTGTGGCTATGTCTACATATGATTTTTCTAGTACATAGATCCACAGTGTATTCTTGGTGACTATGTAGAATTTTGATGGCATGGATCCATAGTGTATAGTTGGTGTCCATGACTTACATTTATGAGTTAAATCATTTGTACTCTGAACATGGGAATGCCTACCTCAAACATGGTATAATATTGTACAGATGCTTGATTGTTTGCAGGTTCTCGATTGGTGTGTTCTTGTGCCCGACACACACACGTATTTTACAAAGTATTTTGGTTGTCACGAGTTCCAACCTAATACTTTGGGGGGAATTCTCTTACACATTATTTTGTTCACCTTGATGATAACTTTACAAGCATGTGATCAGGCTCTCAAAATGATCTTTTTTTTTAGAAAAGTAATTGCTTTCTTCCTCTACAAAACTATTTTTTAGAAGGACGCCACAGGCTGAATGTGGTACACAGTGTGGAAATCCTTGATTTTCACAGGCTACTCTATAGTTGGCTTGCAGATTTTCCATAGCCTACTATATAGGCAGGGTGCGGCGGCGTTTGAAAGCTAAAAGAAGAAAGAAGTTCATGAAGTTTCTAGAAGGGGAATCTTCTGGAATGTGAGGCGGCATCCGTATGGTTGCGATCTTACTGGATTCTCTGATCTAGTGGGATTATCCACATCCCTTTGAACCACTTCACCTTATCCTATATAATGATAGGTTTCTCATGGAAAATGTTAAGCAAGGTTAAGCAAGATTGAGCAAAGAATTGTTGAAAGAACAGGCTGGAGATTGTGTGAAAGATATTGTCTCAGTTGATGCTTGAGGTATCCATTTTCCCATCAATATTTTGTGGATCATCTTCATGCAAATCTCAGAGCAAGTATATGTGTGCGTTGGAACAAAGGACGACTAAAAGGGAACTTGCGACATCAAGGAAATTCAATTGTATATTCCACTTTTACTTAATTTAATACAATGGCATATTTCTTTCCCATAAAATTATTCTCATTTTATTACATGACTCTTTGATCACATGTTTAAGTTTTCATTGAATCTATTATTGTTGCTTTCACTTTGGTTGGTTTGTGTCATTGCGGATATGATTTTATAAGAGCGTCGAAGTGAAGCAGGAACAACAGAGATATAAGGAAGCAATCTCAAAGGTAAGTCATCAATTCATTATTTGGTAGTAATATCAATGATTGTAACTTAGGGAAAGTGCCATGTCTTTTCTTTTTTTGTTCTAGATCTAGGTGGATCTAGAGAGATTAATTTATGTCCACATTTACCGATTTATCCAATAACACTAGTACCAAAATATCTTCCTTGGCAAATGTTTTTCTTGCAATAATTTTGGTCATAAAGCAGTAGATTCTAGATCTTATGCAAGAAGTGATCATGTGAGAGATAGAAATAAAGGTTCTTATAAGACCTTGAAGAATGATTATGTGAGAAAAAAACAAGAAGTTATCATGGGTTTGCTAACAAAAACTACAATTCATTTTCTCCTCTATTTGATTATGATACTAAATGTTATAAGTGCGATAACTATGGGCACATAGCCTGTGACTGTAGAAGCAATATAATAAAGTCTCCTAAAAAAACATGGAAGAAGATGTTCTTACCAATCATAGAGAAGAATACACAAGGGTGTGGAAAACAAATAAAGAAGAACCAATGAAGGAGGAATGTGGACTTGAAATGTATGCTAAAGATAAAGGAATCCTTTGGTACATTGATACTGGATGTTCAAAACACATGATAGGGGATTGAAAGAAATGTCTCATCCTAAAGGTAGAAAAAGAAGGTAGCGTTACCTTTGGGGATGTTGTTTTTGCAAAGATAGTTGGAAAATGTATTGTTAGTATTGATAATGGAAAGACTAAAACACAAAATGTATTGTATGTTGAAGAGTTAAAGCAGAACATTATAAGTGTCAGTAAAATGTGTGATCAAGTTTAAAACCTCACATTTTATTATAAATGATGTGAGATAAGGAAAGTAGATTCAGGAATATTAGTGGAAAATGCAAACAGAACCCCAAGCAATGTATATGTTCTCAATGAATTCAAAGGAGAAAAATGTTGTATGGGAGTGATATCCCTTTCATATCATCAGTAAAGAGAAGCACAAGCTCAAGGGGAGAGTCCCTCTTACATTGATGTCAAAGGGGGAGAATTTGCAAACAGAGGAAGAATTGCATATACAAGAAAATTTGTAGACAGGGGGAATATCATAATTGACAAAGGGTTTCTATCAATGACAAAGGGGAAGATTGATGGAAATATTGTTTTTGTTGATGTCAAATATAGGGGGCTACAAATTTCCAAGATAAATATTGCAATATGGATATTGTTGGAAATATTTTATTTTATTTTTTTGATGCTCAGTTTGGATACCTATATTTGAAGGAAGTTTTACTCTAAATACCTAGATCAAATGGAATAATAAGTTATCTAGTTGGAAATATTAGTCTAAGACCTCACCAATGACATATGGAACTCCCTCTAACTCCTTAGGAATAAGGAGATATGGATTTTTTTGTTAGGAAACCCATCCAGAAAGTTCATGCCAACTTAGCAAGTCTTTACAAGTAGGCCATAAAAATGAAAAAAAAACACTATAAATATAGGATAGATGTGCAGATTTGAAGAGAATCCAAACAATAAGATCAAGTGTGAGGTGAGGAGAGGAGATATGAGTTGCACAAGAGAAGCTGGAGAGTATTCTTGGGGCCTAATGGTGTGAAAGAGGAGTTATCTTGGAGTTTTAAAGGTGCGTTATGAACGCCTAAGGTTTATGATGTTGCAAACTGTTTTATTTTTAGGTTGTGATGTTATATTCTGGGATTATATTTTGGGAATGATACTATGAGGTTCACTAGGGCATGAAGGATAAATTTGACTAGGGTTCGAATCTATGTTTGGGGTATGAAGCAAAGAGAGGCGTTGGAGCATGAAAGTTAAGGGTATGATGATGTTATGAAATACATGAAGTATGAAGCATGCAGATGAAGTCAGAAGTACTCCATGTATGAATATCTTATGTTGGTTCCTATGTATGCCTTAATGAGTTGGTGCTTAGTTGAGGAGATTGGTGTCTCCAATAGGTTGGTTCCTACACAATATCTTGTTGAGTTTGTGTTGAACTAAGGATATTGATGTCTTTGGTAGGTTGGTGTCTACACAATATATTGCTAAGTTGGCGATCAACTAAGGAGATTGGTATCTCTAGTAGGTCAGTGCTTAAACACTTGTAACAGTAGGTTGGTGCCTACAGACATTTATAAAGATATTTTTTTGTAGTTTTCTCCCGTAAGGGTTTCCAAGTTAAACTTGTTGTACCATGATTTGAGTTTGCATGCATTTATTGTTTTAAAGTTATTGAATGATTGATGAATGGTCAATTAAGGTAAAAAATATATTATAATGATTGACCCCCCTCTCGATATAAGTATAAGTTCAACAATTACACTATCATACGTTCTTCTTAAGGTGGCAATCTCAAAGTATTATAGTGAATGTGAATGGTTGTCCTATATTACTTCTTGCAAATGAACTCCCAGCTAGTGTTATTATTCTTTTAGATGTGGTTGATTTTTTTAAGACACTTGTGTCCAAGAGTTGCATGAGACTACTCAATGGATATTATTTGTGATTGCAAGCTAGATAGATGAATTTGAATAGTTGAAGAAAGTTGTGGTGACAAACAAATGACATGAGAATGATCCCTCTCTTAGTCGTCGATTTGATTCTTCACTTATACCTAAAATCCTTGATAAAAAACAAAGAAAGATATTGTTGCTCAGTTTTCATGGAATTTTAGTATTCTAGAACTAGCCAAGTTTGCATTATTCCCTAAAGGAACATCAAGGTTTGAATTGTGAGCCCATTGCCAACAAGCTAAATGTTATTTTTCCTCCGAGATTATTATCATTTGGCTTGGTAACACGATCACTCTTGATGTTGTTTTATTGGAGAGCATGTTACACTAGGCTTATCCTTTGTTCACACAGTTTTGCGGCACATAATGGACACAATACACACTCAAGTCAACGTTCTTATTTATAGGAATTGTTTATTTCATTATCATTATTTTCAATCCACCAATATGGGGTACACCATCATTTGTGATGATTGTTTTAGTATGACATTGTATATATCACATCTTCATATTTAGCTTCTACAATATTCCATTATATAAAATGTTCAACTTCTTCTTCTTCACCAGATGGCCAGCAATACACAATTACGATTCCTCCCATTTTTTGTTACAACATTCTTATGGCCAAATTCCACTCTATCGTTATCGACTCACAAGCATATGCCAGTGTATTCATGACATAACACATTATTATCATTTTCCTTGTCAGTTTGTGGAGTACTACACTTCTTAATATGGATCAAATCCCAATGTATTATTATCGACCCACAAGCATATGCTAGTGTATTCATGGCAGAACACGTTACTATTGGTTTCCTTGTCATTTTGGGGAGTACTCCACTTCTTAAACTGGCAAGAAAAGAGGTAAAATTCCAATCTAAATCAAAATTAACTAATCTGAAACATGAGAGTGCAGTCCCGAAGCGACATGCATTGCTAGAAATGCACTTCAATTAAAGGGTTCATCCCCTTAATTCATGAATAGTTTATGCTTAGGTTATTAACTAGTTGCATCTTTTCAACCCTCAAGATGATTACATATGAATAGTTTAGTATTCCTTTCAAATTTGAGGAACATGCATGCATAGTTTAAATATTGTCTCCATTAAGAATAAAATTATGTAAATATATCAAAGGCATATGGACAAATGAATAATACCAAGAAATTTTTTTATAGGTTTTCATTTTGTTGTTCTATATTCTTTACTTTAGGGGTTTTCTACATGTATTATTTATCTCTATATGTGAGGCACCTCGTGCCCCATCACTTGAGATCCATCCCTGGTGGGAAAAGCCTTGAAAGAAATTTTTTTATAGGTTTTCATTTTGTTATTCTATATTCTTTACTTTAGGGGTTTTTTACATGTATTATTTATCTCTATATGTGAGGCACCTCGTGCCCCATCACTTGAGATCCATCCCTGGTGGGAAAAGCCTTGAAACGATACACATATGATAATTGTAGGAAATACATATTACCTTTTATCATGTCCTAAGATCCATCCCTAGTGCATAATATTTAATAATGGTGCCCATATTACACTTATGTCTTAAGGATTTTTTTTTCCAAGATCTCTATGCATGGTCCATGAGATGTAAAAATATGTTTTAGGCCATAAGATGCTAGTCTTCGTCCATGGAGCATGGCCAAGGGACCAATCCATAATCTTCAAATATTGTAATGTTGCCCACATTATCTTTTTAGTCTTAACATTCCATTTACAAGGCTTAAGAGGTGGTTTGGGACCTCGTCAATGAGTCATAACTAATATCTTAATCACTAAGGCACTAGTTTTTATCATGGGACAATGGTGAGTTTCTCAATAATAATAACTAATGTTGAAAAATTCATAGCATCTCCCATATTATCATGGTTAATGAGATTATACATATTCATGGTGCATATATTTCATAATCATGTCTATATTTGTAATGTTTCTAATCCAAACCCTTTGTAATTGTATATATAGGTTGGTGAGTAGTTGGTACCAATTGTAAATGTAAATGTACATATAGGTTGGTGAATCATTGACATCAAGATGTGGTTTTGCATGCATCTAAATAGTGCGTGGAGAATTGTATCAAAAAAAGGGAGCACACATTTGACAGTGTTGGACGCACTTAGGTAAGTGTGTGGGAATGACCTAGGAGTGTGCATCGAGCCTGGGAGTGTGCATTGAGTCTAGTTATATATATATATATATATATATAGAGAGAGAGAGAGAGAGAGAGAGAGAGAGAGAGCTCGGAGAGCATGTGTGATTATAAGGCTAGTGGGCCAAGATACAATTAGAACAGTGTGTCTTCGGCACAAAATTAGAGCAGAGATATAATAAAGAAATTTACAGAGATATATCAGATTTCCAATAATATAGCATAGATATCTCAGAAATATAACCATAAACACATAGATACAGTAATACACAATTTATATTGATAAACAAAATGTACAAAAGCAATGGAAATGCAGAGTTAAAAATTAATAGCAATTCAAAAATTTGAATATCCTCTGGTCACTTTAAGAGTTTTTCAATTTCCTTAAATTTAGAAATTCGTGGTCGCTGCAAAAAACTAAATTACCATTTCGATAATTGAATCTCGTTTTATCGCTACAGAATTAGTTTACATTATGGAAACTAAATTATAGGGTTGTGCAAAATTAAATTTCAGCCCCCGGGAAAGGAAATTCATTTGATCACTGTAAAATTTATTGGAAATCCCAAAGTTTAGAAATTCGTTGGGTCACTATAACACTTTCTTGCAATTTCGGACTTTTAGGAATTGGTATGGTATTTGTAAATTAATTTCCAATACAAAAATGTAGTACGTCGTGTGGCCGCTATAAAATGAATTTGCAATTTCGAATTTAAAACTTTATGGGAACTGTTGAATTAAAATTTCAATTCTGTGAATTAGAACTTGTAGGGTTGCTGCAATTTTTAATTGTGAATCCTGAATTGGAATACTTATGGTCGCGGCCAAGCTAATTGCAAATCCGAAATATAAAATTTTAGTTGGACAAATTGAATTTTGTAAGTTGTTGCAGATTTATAAGCATGTGCAAGCTAGAACAAAAATGGTTACTGTAGAATCGTTATGCAAGATGGAGTTTTAGGACTTGAAACCGTTGTTATTATTATTCTTTTGGCGGGATAGCTATTTTTAGAATTTTCTGTAAATTATACCCAAAATATTTGGAGGAGAGTGCTTTTTAGTTGACCGTTAGCGTTAACCTTTGCCTTAATGGGAAGGATAATTAAACTAGTAAATAAACGGAGTTAGTAAATTGAACAATTAAACTACAAGATAATTGGTGCAAGGATAAAGCACGTACCTTGGAAAGAAGCAGTTGGAATAATAAACACCCAGTCTTGGAAGCATAAGAATAATATGAGCGATAGATTCCTTGGGTCCGATTGGTTGGATTTTAGTCTTCAAGACGATCGATTGATGAGTCTCACGAATTTGATTAATTAATTTAATCTCGTTTCCTTTAGTTAAAAATTTCATTTTCTCTTTTAATAAGTTTTTACCACAACTTAATGTATTAGTTCAAGATCCCTAAAAGAATTAAATTTCATTTGAATAATGAATTTTTATTAAGGAAAAGTCTCTTATATATCGACTATAATTTTTTATTTTATGGTCGGCGAAATCGGCAACTAATTCTGTCCTACGCGCTACATTTTCACGGCCAATTGAACTGCCCCGGGGCTCTTATACCGACTATAATTAGTTAGAATAGTTAAGACTTAATCATTGAACTAAGGGTAAAAAGTTGACTAACTTTTTATTTTTAATTCTCATTTAATCGTATCATTAAATTTGATAATAGGATACTCGACTTAATTCTCGGCACGTCTATTCTGCACCCTTGTAACTATTGACTAAGAGGGTAACTGTGTTAGTTACCTTGAGATTGAAACAATTTAGTAATGACCTATTCTAGTGATGATATCAATATAGTTTTATGTCTATGCCATGATTAAATGTGAGCAAGTTAAATTTTGAAATTAATTTATTTAATTTCACATTGTACCAATATCTTTTTACAGAACCTTTAGATTAATCATATCTATGTCTAGATTTTCGAGGACAAAGAGAAGGTAATATTTTGGGTGGGATTAGAAGTTTTAAATAATAATAATAATAATAATTGTTTTAGGATAAGGGTTCTAAGAAATGATAAAAAAAATTTGAAGATATTTGTTCAAAATTCGACGAGAAATTGTTGGGTTCTTAGATTTGAGTAATTATTTCTATATAATCTTAATGTCTGAGATTTTTTCATCATGTTGAATCCATTAAAACAACTAACCAATACCATAATAATTTGTATATCAACTTAGAATCTATAAATGAAAAATGACAATATTGCATTAATTTTTTCATTAAGACTATTGACTATGAAGCTCCATCTATCTTGTTATTGTGTTAAGAATACAACCTCTATTATCGAATATCTTACTACGTAAATTTCTGTATGCCCTTTATGTAGGGTGAATGGTTTGGTTAAATATTGTGATGCATAAGAAGTAGTTATTAATCAAGATTGATGTGACGAGTATCACGATTGATTGAATAGCATAGATATTTTAGTACTATCTGGCTAGAGGACTTAATGATGGATT
Source organism: Picea mariana (assembly GCA_032191745.1). Taxonomy (NCBI): domain Eukaryota; kingdom Viridiplantae; phylum Streptophyta; class Pinopsida; order Pinales; family Pinaceae; genus Picea; species Picea mariana. Next base: position 48,316 of record JASDQU010371578.1, read on the forward strand.
CTATGTGTTCTTGTTAAGTGGATTTGATTGTTATTCTTCATAACTAAAATTATAATATGTTCTTGCTTAATACAGTGAGTAACATTTAAGAGATTGATTAAGCATAGTATATTATTCTATTGTTTTGAAGAATTTTATGATTAGGTATTGTAGTTGATTTAGTTTTGAATTTCGTAATAGAATGGAGGTTAAGGGATGTAGATACTTCTTGTTCCTAAGAACAGTGTCCGAGATCTTAAATGGTTAAAATCAATCAGTCCTAACCTTACAAGGTAGGTTGGGTGGGTAGACATCTTTTATTATCTCTATGTGATGTAGTTGATCTATGAATAACAATGATGTGTATCTGAATCTTGCTACATAGTGAGATAGTTGAGAATAGAATGTGTGAATATTGATGTATGTTATTTCATGTAACACTTGTCCTAACTGATGTATAAAAAATAAAAATAAAAATTCACTATTGTTCTCACTTACTTTATGTCTTAATGGAGGGGACCTTACATAGTGAGTATTTGTATTTCCTTAGAATGAGGTGATTCAACATTAGTTAAAGGAGATGTATTAGGTGGAGGCATGTATCAAAAGGGTAATACGATCCTTTGAGGAAAGTATTTATCATCAGTAATAGATTTTTTACAAGATTCTGAAATCCATTACGTGAAAGAATGATTTTATTTCATTTGCAAATATATATGATCGATGTAATGCCCCATTTTTCCTTACTATTTTTAGATAGAAAGCTTATTTCTTTGAGGGGATTTTCTTGCAAATGAACCACTTAATTAATACAATGATGAATTCTAGAATTATTATGAATTACTTAAAACATCAAACTGTGGAATTCATTAATTATGTGTTATATCTTGTTGAATAAAATTTAAGGATGATGATGATTTTTTACAAATATTACTAATTAGTTACTTAGTGTAGAGGAATCTCAATGATTGGTTGACACGGGTATCATCAACAAGATCCTCAGACTCTAGAAAAGGTCATGGGGTAAATGTGTTGACGAAATTATGAACAACTGATTTAAATTGATTACAAACATTATTGATAAAAAACTTATTTAGTGGATGCAGGAACATGGATCATGCTTGTCGATATGAATCACAAAAGGAGTATTGGGGATATACAGAACCAGACGAGTGAAAAAAAGGGGAGGGGTAGAACAATGTCTTTGATTCCATTCATATTCCATTCATTAGCACTCTCTCCATGGTCGGATTTGAAGAGTGAGGGATACTCTTTCTTAGAGGGTTTCACAATGTCATGAGAGTATGGTCGATCTCAGTCACTCGTGAGGTATATTAAGGGGTGCACAAGAAGGTGGAGGTATTATTCTTCAGTGTCCAATAGTCTTGTAATAGGGGAAACTACATGAGTAATATGATCTCCACATGTTCTGCCATATTCCCAATGTTCAAGGTCAAATCACTTGAAGGGCATGATGCATGCTACCATTGGAGTACATCAGTACATCCTGAAAGGCATGGAGTTCATGGCACCCTTAGCCTTTTTTTAAAATCAAACTTGTAATATAAGGTGAAACATGTAAGTTAACTTAAGGGTAAAGTGATAAAATAAATGGATAGAATCATTCTAGAAAACTTTGAAAGTCAACTTTATGGGAAGGGGTTAGATGTTTCAAGAACAATTATATTATTCTGAAATTCGTGGGTAATTGAAAATTAGATTTCAAGCAAAATATAATGAAATAAAGAAAAAAAACACTCTGAAGGAAACTAAAAATGTGCATGATATTTATTAAAGTGAATAAATGCATAGTAAATATTAATTTCATGAGAAACAATTACATAAGGTTATTAGTTGGGAAGAATCATAACTCGTTGAGTAAATAGCTAGATAAAAGGTGATCTTTTGAAATAATATGAGTTCATTAATTAGTTCAAGATACTAAAATATCTCATGAAGATTAGTAGAAGATATCTAGGGAACACCTAGAATTAAATTTAGGGGAATCAAAAGTGGTGAAGGAAATTGATTTTTTTTTAATAAAAAGGGTTAATTTTAGGTGAAACCTTGCATGATTTTGAAATTTCCCTAGGTGAATAATACACTTATATTAATTTAGCTAATTATGCATGAGTTTCACATGTTGCTATATATTGAATAATATATTTATATTAATTTCTAATTTAACTAATTATGCATAAGGTGTTGTGTGTTAAAATGGATTTTATCTATAAAACAATGAAAGGAGAAAGAGAGGGGAGATTTTATCCTATTGATGGATTATCATCGTAATGACTGTTGAAATTTGAACATTTCTATTACGAGTTGAACATTAAAGTGTATGAAGGATCCTCTCAGTTGCAAGTGTTCACTTCATAGCTAAAGTTAATGGTTGGATTTATACAAACCTGCTTGGCTGGAAGGCATCTGGTGAGTTCCATCAATGATGAGTAAGCTTGTCAAAGATTAAATATAGCGGTGAAGTGGAAGAAGTGACGGTTCTTTGACAGTGGGCACAATTAATTCAACATTGACTCCCTTTCGGTTATGATAACCCTATAAGTTTAGGTATGGCTTATGGATGTGTAATTAAGAGCTATTTAATACGAGGGAAATTTATGAATTGTTGGATTTTGTAATAAAGAGTTATATATATATGAGGCTATGTATTTTGAGACTTGAATCAAAATTTTGATTTAGTTTTATGTGGAAATTAATTTGTATAGAACATTGTAATAGTTATATTTTTGTGTATTGGAGTGTCATAGGTTATGAAAGTAAATTATTCACATGATTCATTTTTTGTTAGAATATTATTTTTGTTATAATAATCCTTTAAGAAAGTAAACAAAATATGATTGTATAATAAACCTAGAACATAGTTACTAATGCGACTCTAGGTAATCCAAATAAAGATCCCACAACCTCATACATGAGCTGTGTATATGTTGTTACTTGTTTTTCTATCGATTTTTAACTTGCGGAGTTAGATATCACATCTAATCCTATTTTAAAAGGAAATTAACTCACTGATTTACCGATCTTACCTCTTAAAATGGTTAACGGAGTGTCCAAACTAATTTCCTATATTCGATATCTCACATCACCAATTGAATCGCTTTTACAAACCCTTTATTTTCTTGAATCTAATGATCATCATCGTGACATTTACTCCTAAAGTTTAATTAATCTCATCATCCGACTATAAATAAGTTTAGTGACTCATTGATTTTCAAATATACATTCTTCTTATTCTTTAAGAAGAATAATATATATATATATATATATATATATATTGTGCCGCACATTTGGTTATCAAGTACAAGGAACATTGTACCAAGTACATGGATTTAAGGTATGTATACCTTGAATTATTTATTATTTTATACATTTCAATGTTGGAAAATGTTTGACATAATGGGACATCGAGAATGTTCATCAAAATACGATGTCGGAAATGGTTTGTCACAAAGCAATGCCAAGAATGTTGTTCATTGGAGTGCGATGTTGGAAAATGATTGTCACAAGATCACAAAGAAAAATGTTAGTAATTAAATAATATTTTATTATATTTTATTTAAACGATAGAGTAGATTTTATTTATTTTTTACACTTGTTATATATATTTTTTATTAATACATATATAATTATAATACTTAAACAATTTTATTCAGTATTTTTTTAATCTACTAATTATGTAATATGATGATGATAATGATTAACGTCCATTGAGACTGAATTGGTCTATCGGACCTTAAGAGGGAAAGGGATTACTTCAAATTATTTAGAATTTTGTTTGTGTGCTCGAAAACATTAAGAGAAGCTTTCCAAGATCACCATATTTTTGTTGAGTTAAAAGGTTAGGATGGTTGGTACTCTGACAAATATTTTGAAATTGAGATCTAATGTGGGTATAGGATGGAAAATCTAAGAGAAAATGATTTTCATCTTCAACCTTCTTAATGTCACAAAGATGGCACACTTTTTCATCCCATGGCATTTTAGGAATTGACCAATGCCCAGTTTCACTATGGAGCTCGTGAGATTTTTTTCTTATCTTAGTAATGCTTATTTTTCCTTTACACTTGTCAAAACAAAGAGATCATTTTGATCTTCTAGACTAGGGTTGATTACATCCTTATAATACCTTAATTTTATTTTTTCCTCTAACTCTTTTTCACACCACATTTTCTCCTTAAATTTTAATTGGATGATATTTTTAATAGTATCCTTATTTTACAAAATGGTTTCTTCCATGATTCTCTAATAGCTCAGCTAAGATTGGGCATCTTTATGCCATCCTCACTTGAGTCGATGGTGGTTAAAACTAGATTTTGAAGCAATTTTAGGAATCCTCGTTTTCCATGTTGTTTAACATGAGAATATAGGGTGACTCCAGAAAAGACTGCAGAGGGATCAGGGATTAGAAGAGTTGTAGAAAAGGCACACTTGTTTTATCCAAGAAGAGAAAAGCGTACTTTTGAGGGAGCAAGAAGAGAATTTGTAGGAGAACAGGCTTCCTCATCTAAGGCACAACCAGAAGTAAAGGAATGTGAAATGCCTCCAACATTTGATCAGTCTGCCCTAGTTAGGAAAGGAAAAGAGGTAAGCAAGCTTATGGACTTCTTGTATACTTGTATCAATTTGATTAAAGGTGAAAGAGTTGTGCAAGAACTACAACACCTGATAAGACAATAAGAAATTGGAAGAATAGATCCTTTGTTGAGTAGATTTGTGAATCAAGTATCTAGGAAAAGGAGGACAAGCAAGGAAATGCACCTTAGTGCTCAAATTGGATACTACGACATGGAATATGTGGTCCTCGACATGGGATCAGAAGTAAGAATTATGATGAAGCAGACTTGGGAACTAATGGGAAAACCTAGATTTATTTACTCTCGTATCAGGCTCAGGATGGCTAATCAGCAGGCGGTAAGCCCCTTTGGAAGACTAGAGCATGTCCCTGTGGACCTCGATGGAGTGAGGAAATTTGTATATTTTGAAGTGATTGAGATTGTTGATGATAGTTGTCCTTATCCTGCACTATTTGGAATTGATTGGGCTTTCAACAACTTGATTGTTGTTGACCTAAAAAAGAGAAGAATGACATTTGAAGGTAATGGCCTTAAGATCATTGCACCTCTTGATCCATATGAAGGTCACAGATACACAAAACCTATAAGGGAATAAGACCGCGCCTATGAGCTACAAAACATCTATAAACTGACAACAAGATTACATTAATCCTACGGCAGATGGAAATCTAAGTTGGTGAAGTGAAAGTGCATGCCCATCAGACTCAAAAGAAGCATTGGAAAATTGGTAGAATAGAATGTATGAAGTCTCTATGTGGAGGTGTCCCAGATTGACCAAGGCAGTTCGCCGAATTGGCATAGAAGTAAGTAATCTTCCTACATTTGATGGCTTGAATCATTTAGAGACATTTTTAGTTGAATTTGAGAAAATTGTACGAGTACAACAGAGATTGTTGGCACTGGATGAAGCCTTGAAAGAAACACCAGCTAGATGATGGGTAACACATAAAAATAACATCGTGGAGTGGGTACAATGTCAGACCTTATTGAGACTGCGCTTATCAGACCAAGTTGAAGGATGTGAAGTTCGATACACAGGTCAGAGTTGTCCTAATGACCATGTGCAAAGTTATGAGGAAGCCTGGAGCAGTATTCCTAAATAACAGTGGGTACATAAGTTCATTAGTACCTTAGATACTACGGTTATCAACGGGTACCTTCAAGCATAATTGGGCTTAGTCACTATAGATTGGTATGGTATGACCCAGAACTTTATAGCTACATTCCTATTTGAAATTCAGTACCCTACAATAGATCAGGATTTACAAACTATAAGACAGAAGATCTTTGAGGAAGTATCTAACCCCCCTTTTGAACTAGAAGAAGATGAATGGACTGCGCCTCTTCATCGGTTACAGAGTTGCTATAATATTAATGTTGATTAGGACGATGACCCTAGAGATGTAAACATTTTAGAAACTAAGGGACAAAGAGACATAGAAGGGTCGAGGAATGAATTACCTTTTGTAGTGAATCTTATTAAACTTAAGAATGTTAACATTGGAACAGAGCAAGCACCTAAGATGGAAAACGTTGGAGACTATTGGGATGATGCTACTATTATCAATATCATGGAACTATTGCATGAATATCATGACTCGTTTCCAACCAAGTTCATAGACATGAAGGGCATAAAAGGTCCCATGGGAGAAATGAATATCCATTTGAGAGTAGATGCAAGACCTATCAAGCAGAGACCTTACAGACTAAATCCCAAGTACACGTAAAAAGTTAAGATTGAATTGGATAGAATGTTGGAAGCATGAATCACAAAACCAGTTGAAGAATCTGAATGGATCATCCCTATGATGGTCCAGGATAAGAAGTCAGAAGAAATCAGAATCTATGTAGATCTAAGGAAATTGAATGATGCATGTTTACCTGATCCATTTCCTACACCTTTTACTGACGAAGTTCTAGACAATGTAGGAGGACAGGAAATCTACTCATTCCCTGATGGATTTTTAGGTGATCACCAGATTAGAATTGCTAAAGAGGACAGACATAAGACTACATTTGTAATAGAATGGGGTTCTTTTCAATACACTATGATGCCTTTTGGCTTGAAGAATGCACCAGCCATCTTCTCCAGAGTGGTGGTCGAAGAATTTAAGGACATTTTACACAACTTCTTGGAGGCATACTTTGATGATTGGACTGTCTTTAGCCTAATAAAAAATCATATTGAATGTCTGAGATTAATGTTAGATAAGTGCAGGCAATGTCAAATTGCCCTGAATTTAAAAAAGTGTATTTTATTTTCACCCTTTGGAGTGTTTCTAGGACACATTGTGCATAAGCAAGGGTTGTTGGTCGATCCTTCCAAGATTCCTATCATTGTTGATCTACCTCCTCCCACTTCGGTTAGACAGTTGCGCACTACACTAGGACACACTGGATATTATATGAAGTTTATTAAGGGTTATGTATAGATAACAACACCCATGGAGAAGCTATTAAAGAAGGACAATAAGTTCCAATGGACAGAAGAATGCCAGTAGAGCTTTGACACACTAAAGCAGAAAATGGTCACTATGTCTATCTTGATTTTTCCATATTGGAGTAAGGAGTTCAATGTTCATGTCGATGCTTTGTCCATTGCAGTAGGATCCATCTTATCATAGCCAGGAGTGAGAGATATCAACCACCCTATAGCCTTTTCTAGCAAGAATATTTCTACAACTGAAAATAATTATACTACGACTAAAAGAGAAGGCTTGGCTATGGTATATGTGCTGCATAAGTTTAGACACTATTTGTTGGGAGGACATTTTAAGATGTTCATTGATCATTCTGCATTGAAGTAATTAGTCAACAAGCCAGTGTTAGGGGGAAGAATATGCAGATGGCTACTATTATTCCAGGAGTATGACTTTGAGATTGTGGTCAAGCCTGGAAGAATGAATAAAGGACATGATCACTTATCCAAGTTAGGACATGGTGAGGAACCTACCAGTCTAGACAATATAGTACCATATGCACATTTGTTAGCCATCATAAAAGTTGATGATCACTTCACTAAGATAGTTCATTTTTTGTCCACAGGAATGGCACCTCGCGAGTATATAGTTATTTAGAAGAAACAGTTAGTAGTCCGTTCTGTCAAATTTCAACTTATAGATGGACAATTATATAAGATGGGACCAGATGAGATCTTGAGGAGATGTGTTATGGAGGCAGAAAGACCGTTGATTCTTGGAGAAGCACATGAAGACATCATAGTAGGACATTATGAAAGGAAAGCAACAATGCAAAAGTTTCTCAGAGATTGCCTCTAGTGGCCTACTTTACATAAGGATGCTAAGGAATACTATAGAGACTGTGACATATGTCAAAGAGTAGGGAAGCCTTCTAGACAGGATGAGATGCCTTGGGCACCACAATTAACATTACAAGCATTCGAGAAATGGGCTATTGACTTTGTGGTACCAATCAACCCATCAGGAAAGTGCACAGGAGCTAGATACATTATCATTGTTATAGAGTATTTGACCAGATGGGAAGAAGCAAGAGTAGTTAAGGACTATAGTGAAGCTACAGTTGCGCAGTTCATCTTTGAGGATATCATAACTATATTTGGATGCCTGAAGATCCTTATGAGTGATCAAGGCACACAATTCATCAACAAAACTATTGAAGCCTTGACTCAGGAATTCAAAGTTCACCATCGTAAGAGCACTTTGTACCACCCACATGCGAATGGTACAGTCGAAGCCTTCAATAATATTTTGGAGACAACACTAACTAAGATTTTCAGTTTCAATAGGGATGATTGGAATTTGAGAATTCCAGCAGTGTTACGGGCTTATAGAACTACTTTGTAAAAATTTAACCATGCAGACTCCCTTTAAGTTAGTATATGGCTTGGAAGCAATGGTACCTATGGAATATTTGGTTCCCAGCTTAAGAATTGCAGCATTCACAAGTATGGATGACACTAGTGTTGTTCAAGACAGGCTCGCATAGTTGTTGGAACTATAGGAAGACAAGTTCATTGCAGGATTTCATCAGCAAGTACAAAAAGAACGTGAAAAGTCTTACCATGATAGACATATCAAGAGGAGAGCATTCAAACAAGGAGATTTGGTACTTTTGTACGACAACAAGTTCATGAAACACCCAGGAAATTTCAGGACACATTGGCTCAGACCATTCGAAGTTTCCTATGTAAAAGAAGGTGGAGCTTCACAGTTGAAGACACTTAAGGGAGAATGGAAAGATGGTTTAGTGAACGGGATCTGATTGAAGTTGTACTATGACAACCAGCTACCTCGCAACTCTCAGTAAAAGCAAAGGAAGAAGGGTATAGGTACCAGGTGTAGTTGAAATTGGGTACCAGACAAAGAAAAGATAGTCTGCATAAGATAGGGATGAACTGAGCAAAAAACACAGGCTGATTCACGTAGTTTACATTCGAAGTACTACACAAGGTTCAATCTTACAGTGACTCGGGACAAGTCACAGGTGAGTGTTGGGGACTTGTTGTCCCTTGGTTATGTATTAAGGAAGAAAGAAAATATTAAGAAAGAATAAAGACAAAGTACGAACTACGCAGGAAGCACGCAAACCGAGGAAGGGTCGAAGTGGTCAAAGAAGCAGAAAAGAAGGAGTGAAGTAAAGGAAAAGTGAGTCGTTAAAGGAGAAGATCAAGGAAGACAAAGCAACAAGGAATACTAATCATGGATAGGTAAGCAAGTGGAAGAAGACACTAATAGGTGCTTTAGAGCACCTCATGGAGGAGAAAGAAGGACAAGTTGGCGAAGCCCTTAAAATACGGGTCATGTGGATCTAGGGTTTTGGTGCCTAGGGTTTTTGACCTAATTTTTTGGTACAGAGGGTTGTCTAATAGTCATGAAATGTATAAAAAGAGGTCTAGAAGAGTTGATAGGGGTTGTTTTTCATTGGTTGTTGTTGGTAGTAAGCAATATTGAGAGATAGAAGTGTTTGTATTATGGATCTTCAGTTGGGTGTGAAGATCAACCTTGCAGTTGGGTGCGCAGGGAGGGGAGAAAGAGAGAAAGAGAGAGATAGAAGATATGCAGCTAAGTGCACAGATAGACTATATGTTTTCATATAATATATCAAGAAACACAGTTATGTGGACGTAACCCTAGGGAGAGGGTGAACCATGTACATTGTGTTGTTATTTGTGGTTGATGTTGTTTTATTTTCTATCTGTATATTGTTAAAGAATGTCTAGGTTGTATTGCATTGTAGCTTTGGAATTGCTTTGCATCCCCTTTGGTTGTAGACACATGTGTCCTGCAACCCCCCTATTTCTACTTCGGGTGAGACTTCATCTACTTTGCAGGTGTTTCCAAAAGGGCCAGTAGTTAGGGTTTGTTGGTGCGCTGTTAGAGTTGAACTCTGGGCGTACTCCTATGCCAACAATTTTTTTTTAGCATTAATCTATTTTTAATGTGAACTAATTTATGCACTTCCTGTGTCCAAAATATATCTATCAATTTGGAATCCATTAGCATTGTTCGAGACATTTCTTGTACTATCTTGTTCTTTCTTTCAACAACTCCATTTTGTTGAGGTGTCCTAGCAACAAAGAATTGTCTTTTCATTCCATTCCTGCTACATTATTCCATAAATTCCTTTAAAGTGAACTCTCAGTTATCAGATCTCAAGTTTTTTATTTTTGAATCGATTTCATTTTCAACCATTTCGTTGTAGACCTTGAAGTTTTCAAAAGATTCTAACTTATTCCTCAGAAATAAAATTGAATTCATTGTTTTATAATCATCAACTAATAACATAAATTATTTCTCACCTTTTAAATCATTTGTTGAAGTTGGTCCAACTAGATCAGTATGCACAATTTATAGTGGTCTTGTCGTTGAATATTCTTTTGATTTAAACCTGGTCTTTGTTTTATTTCCTTGTTGACAATGCTTGCATAAGGTGTTGGTTGGTTTCGTGATTTGGAGAATTTCTCTAATTGCTTCCCTTTTGTTAACTTTGAAAAGGTTATCAAAATGTATCTGACCCATTCTTTTGTGCCATAGCCAAATTTCATCTTCCTTTCCTAGGAAACACTTTTCATTTCTAATTTCACTTAATACATATATGTTCCTTGAAGTTCTTGCATCTGTTGCAATCAATTTTCCTGAACCTTCTTTTAAATCTTGCACTTTTGTGATTGAAAGTAATTTTATGACCCTCGTCACACATTTGACTCACACTTAGAAGATTATGTTTCATATATTCTACTAGTAGAACATTTTCTGCCCTGGAATTCTTGTTCCCAATTCGGACTGTGCCTTTTCCAATGATTTTAGTTGAATCATCATTTCCAAAGGAGAATGATCCATCTCTTTCCTTTCTTAATGTAAGAAACATGTCTCTATTGAACAGCCATTGTCAACATACCAACCACATTTCTTCTGCTTAGCTTGTAGAGTGACTATGCATTCTTCATTGCTATATTGATTATGCTTTCTTTTCCGTGTCCTTTTATGAGGTTCCTCTCTATGACTGTTTTTGTTCTATTTTGGTTCTCTAGCAGGGAGTGTCATTCTACAATATTTGGCCATGTGTACAAAGTTGTTACATTTGTACTTCTTGTTGTAACTTCTTATCATTCAAACCTGTTGTAATTTCTTATCATTCAAACATGTGTCATTCAAACCTGTTGTAACTTCTTATCTGTGTTTCACTAGGCCTTCTTGAATAACCCTTTTGTGTATGACTTTCAAATTTATTTATGTTCATGTTGTTAGATCTATAATTCACAGCTTTATGTCCAAATTATTACATGCATAACATCAACCAAAAAATATATTTTGATACCTAGGAGTTGAAGATCTTCTGAAAGGATGGATTATTCTAGAGAGCGAACTTGTAGAGAGTTCTCTACATAGAATATTTGTTGTGTGGATCTGAAAATTGTACACAAAATACTACAGACTGTACTCTAACCAAAACATTTGGTCTTACTAAATTTGGATATTTTATGAAGAAGTTATGATGGTTTTACCCGAACCACTTGTTTTAGACTAGTTTCAAGACTAGCCACAAACCCTATTTTCCATGGAGTATAACTCCAAAAATACAATGACCCATAAGTTGAAATTAGTACCACAACTACTTGGATAATTTTCCTCAATGGCCTCCCAATTTCACGGTCTGAATCATTCTAGAAAAAAAATTATTGCGAAAATTGTGAGATGACCTGTAAATAACATACCTTAGAAAGAACTATCAAAAGAATTTATCTTCCCTTGAATTTCGACCTCTTTACTTCATATTCCCTCTAAAATTCAGATTAGATATCCTTTGGTTGCATCAGTCACCTATATATATTCAATATGCTCAAGTGTGATTGAAATAAGAGAGCCTTGCCTCTTATTTATAATTTAATGTAGCTTCCTTAGAAGCATCTTCTATACCACTTTGTCCATATAGCCACTTTGTCCACATAGTCGTGACTATGTCCAACTTTTCTCAATTTTCCATGTGTCCATATATCCAATAGCCACTTGAATACTTAACCCATTTTTCTCATTTTAGGGTTAACCTTCCTATAACCACTTTCCATAATTAGAAAGTTCCCCATTTACTTTATTATTTAAATAATCATTTTTTACTTTGTCACTTCACTCTATTATTTAAATAATCCTCTTTTACTTGGTCACGTCACTTTATTATTTAAATAATTTTTTCGTTGCAAGCACTTTGACTTCTTTGAACTTTTGGGGCTTCAAGACAACAAATGAGGGTCCTCCAACTTTGTAAGGCCATAACTCTCAAACCGTGAGGAGTTATGTGATGTTCCACTTACCACCAGAAATGGAATGACATGTACTATCCATATAAAATATCCTTACCTGCAAATATATCAAAACTCATACCATTATACATCAAACAAACTTGGTTCCATTACCCAAACCTTTGTGCTACCAGAATTTGCTACCAGACTTTCTTCAAGGGTTGAAATCAATGAAAACTAACCCAATTAATCAAAAATAATGGTCTTGTAATTAGAGAGAATGTTTCTATCCCCATTTTTTAAAATAAGAACAATGGGTCTTTGCAGCTAGGGTTTAGGGAAACCCTCCTTTCTTGGATGCCTAATTGAAGAGATTGTGTATATGAAGGATGAGGATAGGCCATCCGGTTTTAAAAAATTTAGCTTGGTATCCTTCGATGTCCTTAGCTTTCCCATTTGCAAGCCACTTAACCCCGAACTCTATGTCATGCAAAGAAAAAATTCCATCCTCTATAGGGACAATAGGAATGGTTTCCATGGCATTGAGGAACTTGTGAAGACTTTTAAGGTAGGAATTTGAGTCCCTTAAGGGAATCATATTATTTTCTTTAGTATTGCAAAAAATAATTTCCATCAAGAACTTATTAGGATCCAGCTTAGATACTTGTGAAAGATGATCTTGCCTTTTATTGATATAGTACATTTTTTTAACTTATAGAGTTTTAAGGACTCGTTAGAATAATACCTAATGTCTTTCCTATAAATTTTACATTCTTTATCATACAAAAGGTTGGTCGTTCTATTATTCTTTTTACAGGACACCTCAAAAGAGAAATTGTTAATAGAAGTGGAAAGGGTAGTTGTAAAATTATGATATAGGTCCTCAATGTTGTCCTTATAAGTTAGGAGATGTAGTTCACTATTTAAATCTTTTAAGAAAAGGTGAACTTCACTTTTGTCAAAGCGCAGTTTCATTTGATTATCATAATTCTCTTCAATGGTTCTCTTGTGTATGGGAAAGTTTAGAGTTAGAGTTAAAGGTTTGAGATCAAAGTCAGGTTCACGGTCATTTAAAATATCAAATGTTATTATTTTGTTGGAAATGGGATATCAGATATCACATAATCTACAAAAATACTACCTAGCCCATGAATACAAGTCATATGGTTGGAGTTCAGCCACTTCATTACTCCATTGAAAGTCATTATATCTTGAGAGCTACAAAGCTTGACCAACTCAATACGAAATAAAATATCAATTAGGTGTTCAGAACTTCTTTTGTAGCTATTAGATAAAACAAGGTCCTCATTTATCCATAAGGGATTATGGTTGGAATCATTGTTTAAAAGAGTATATTGGTTAGTTCCAGTCCTAACATTAAAGTCTTCAAGTAGGAGGATATTACCTTCATTTTTCAAACTATAAATAGCTTGTTCTAAATTAGTATAGGGACAATTGCTATCTATATTGTTTTTCTTATAAAAAGTAGAATTAATAGGTGAAAAATAGTAAATTGCTATACACATCTTCTTAGCAAATTGGTGTCTGAAATTTCTATCCAAATGTATTGATTGAGAGGGTGGATCTTATGAAGTTGAATGTGAGGAGAAATTCTCTTTCTAATATAACAATTTATGCCTCCTATCCCTCTACGATGCCACTTTTTATTTGAACCCAACCACAAGATAAATCCTTCTATCTTAGGGACCTTAGATAGCTCATGATCCCAGGTTTCAACTAGACAAATAATATTAATATCACTTGGGATCCAAATTATCATAGGACCTTTGAGCCATGGAAAGACATGACAGTTCCAAAAAAGGATCCCTAGTGTCCCAAATTCATATTTATTATTATCCTTATGGTCTATGTCCCTAACAGTAGCTTTTTGATTTCCAATTATTTCTCATTTTCCTTCTTTCCTGGTTTTTTTTACCTTTTGAACTTCCTTTCTTAATTCAGCTTGGTATTCATGAATGAGCTCTTTAGGAATGAGGTCTTCATTTATAAATATTCCCGACCCATTTTAAGCTTCTATTAGGTAAGTTGTTTCAATTTGTGATTTATTTTTTAATTCTTATTTTAATATCGCTAGTGTATCCTCCTTTGTTCTTTTATTCCAAAAATTATGAGATTCAAGGCTCATTAATTACGCTCATGTTTCTATTAGCTTATTGATTTCCTCTTTGATGGTTTTGATATCCAATTTGTTTTCTAGATTACCGATGGTCAAATCGTTGGTTAGTTTTTCTTCTATCTCTTTAATTCTATCTTTCAAGTTGTGATTTTCTTCAACCTCTCCTTCTTGGGTTGATTTTTTTGGTTTTTCCATTTCTTGAATCCTATCCTCCATTGTCTATAATTGAATCTCGAACCCTAACAATCTATCTTCTATTTGAGTTTGAATGGTATCT
>JASDQU010371578.1:63268-73800 GCA_032191745.1 Picea mariana
CCTAAGACATTAACGCCGATAAAATTCTTAAGAACGACTCCCCTAATTAAAATGTCGCCCTGTTCAGACCAAAACCTAAAGTTAAAACATCTCTAAGTTAAATTTGACAAGCCCTAAGAAAAGATTCTACAAAAAAATAAACCTAGGGCGTAAGCTAAAACCCTCCTAGGTGTAAGTTAAAGTCTTATTAAAAGTGAAGGGGATAAAGTAATGAGGGAATTAATTTAAGTGAAACCCATGGTCTTTAAAAGATAAAGAAGGAATAAAAATTATTAAAGTGGGGAAGTATTAAAGTATAGAAATTTTTAAATATATTGAAAAATAAAAGAACTGCACTTATCTTTTAGGTTCAAAAACAAAAAATAAAAAAATAATAATAACCAGAGAGATTAAATAATAAAAATTAAGAAACTTAAAGAGTAAATTAAGGAAGGATTAATGAGTAAATTAAGGAGTGAATTAAGGAAAGATTCAGAAAGTAATTTAAGGAGTAAATTAAGGAGGAATTTAAGGAAGTGATTTTAAGGAAGTGAGGGAATTTGAGTCTTGTAATTATTAAAAGAAATTAAATTGGAGAACGAGAGGCATGTGTGACACTTGGACGGTGGAGACTGTTAGAAGGTTGATATTAAAAATTAATAAAGTAATGATTTAGGGTTTTGGTTGAGTCTCAAAAATTGCTATAAAAGAAAGGGAAAGGAAGGAAGAAAGGGTAGGGGAAGCGTAACGATACGCCGTCGAACCGTGGCTTGACGGATTGCTTGTGTGGAGTTGGGTATATCTCAGCTGTGATTGGAGTGGTAGCTCAGTCGTTGAGGCTTGCTGAGACGCTATTTTATCTCTGGTGCTTGTGTGGCCCCTTTGCGGCTCGGGGGGCTAAGGGNGGGGGGGCTAAGGGGGAAGAAGAGTACCCCTAGAATTTGGCTGGGAGGTACCGGTGAGCTTTCCACGGTCGGCAAGCGGGACGCGGCATAGAGCGCGGGACGCGGCACGGAGCGTGGGACGTCTCCGAAGTGGTCGTGTGGCTAAGGTACGATTTTAATTGGTAAGTAGAAAGAGTTTTATATTCGGAAAAATTATTGTTATTGGTAAGAATATGATGAGATTGTTGGCATTATATATTGCATTTTCGTTCAGCAGTGATATTGTAGAGTTTGTTATATTTTGATCATGCGTCACTTTCAGTCATGATGTCATGTGTTTTTGCATTTATATGAATTATGTGATGTTGTAAAATTCTTATTGTACTTCGTTGTTTAGAGACGTAACGAAAGGGGTCGTTACAATCTTCTATACCACTTTGTCCATATAGCCACTTTGTCCACATAGTCGTGACTATGTCCAACTTTTCCCAATTTTCCACGTGTCCATATATCCAATAGCCACTTGAATACTTAACCCATTTTTCTCATTTTAGGGTTAACCTTCCTATAAACACTTTCCATAATTATAAAGTTCTCCATTTACTTTATTATTTAAATAATCCTCCTTGAGTTTGTCACTTCACTTTATTATTTAAATAGTCATTTTTTACTTTGTCATTTCACTCTATTATTTAAATAATCCTCTTTGACTTTGTCACTTCACTTTATCATTTAAATAATCCTCTTTTACTTTGTCACATCACTTTATTATTTACATAATTTTTTCGTTGCAAGCACTTTGACTTCTTTGACCTTTTGGGGCTTCAAGACAACAAATGAGGGTCCTCCAACTTCATAAGGCCATAACTCTCAAACCGTGAGGAGTTATGTGACGTTCCACTTACCACCATAAATGGCATGACATGTACTATCCATATAAAATATCCTTACTTGCAAATATATCAAAACTCATACCATTATACATCCAACAAAATTGGGTCCATTATCCAAACCTTTGTGCTACCGGAATTTGCTACCAGACTTTCTTCAAGGGTTGAAATCAATGAAAACCAACCCAATTAATCAAAAATAATGGTCTTGTAATTAGAGAGAATGTTTCTATCCCCATTTTTAAAAATAAGAACAATGGGTCTTTGCGGCTAGGGTTTAGGGAAACCCTCCTTTCTTGGATGCCTAATTGAAGATATTGTGTATATGAAGGATGAGGATAGGCCATCCGATTTTAAAATTTTTATCTTGGTAGCCTTCGATGTCCTTAGCTTTCCCATTTGCAAGCCACTTAACCCTGAACTCTATGTCATGCAAAGAAAAAATTTCATCCTCGATAGGGACAATAGGAATGGTTTCCATGGCATTAAGGAACTCGTGAAGACTTTTAAGGTAGGAATTTGAGTCCCTTAAGGGAATCATATTATTTTCTTTAGTATTGCAAAAAATAATTTCCATCGAGAACTTCTTAGGATCCAGCTTAGATACTTGTGAAAGATGATCTTTCCTTTTATTGATATAGTACATTTTTTTTCGTTTAATTATGGATCTGTACATATTGAACTTATAGAGTTTTAAGGACTCATTAGAATAATACCTAATGTCTTTCCTATAAATTTTACATTCTTTATCATACAAAAGGTTGGTCGATCTATCATTCTTTTTACAGGACACCTCGAAAGAGAAATTGTTAATAGAAGTGGAAAGGGTAGTTGTAAAATTATGATAGAGGTCCTCAATGTTGTCCTTATAAGTTAGGAGATGTATGTCACTATTTAAATATTTTAAGAAAAGGTGAACTTTACTTTTGTCAAAGCGCAATTTCCTTTGATTATCATAATTCTCTTCAATGGTTCTCTTGTGTATGGAAAAGTTTAGAGTTAGGGTTAAAGGTTTGAGATCAAAGTCAGGTTCATGGTCATTTAAAAGATCAAATGTTATTATTTTGTTGGAAACGGGATATCAGATATCACATAATCTACAAAACTACTACCTAGCCCATGAATACAAGTCATATGGTTGGATTTCGGCCACTTCATTACTCCATTGAAAGTCATTATATCTTGAGAGCTACAAAGCTTGACCAACTCAATACCAAATAAATTATCAATTAGGTGTTCAGAACTTCTTTTGTAGCTATTAGATAAAACAAGGTCCTCATTTATCCATAAGGGATTATGGTTGGAATCATTGTTTAAAAGAGTATATTGGTTAGTTCCAGTCCTAACATTAAATTATTCAAGTAGGAGGATATTACCTTCATTTTTCAAACTATAAATAGCTTGTTCTAAATTAGTATAGGGACAATTGCTATCTATATTGTTTTTCTTATAAAAAGTAGAATTAATAGGTGAAAAATAGTAAATTGCTATACACATCTTCTTAGCAAATTGGTGTCTGAAATTTCTATCCAAATGTATTGATTGAGAGGGTGGATCTTATGAAGTTGAATGTGAGGAGAAATTCTCTTTCTAATATAACAATTTATGCCTCCTATCCCTCTACGATGCCACTTTTTGTTCGAACCCAACCACAAGACAAATCCTTCTATCTTAGGGACCTTAAACAGCTCATGATCCCAGGTTTCAACTAGACAAATAATATTAATATCACTTGGGATCCAAATTATCATAGGACCTTTGAGCCATGGAAAGACATGATAGTTCCAAAAAAGGATCCCTAGTGTCCCAAATTCATATTTATTATTATCCTTATGGTCTATGTCCCTAACAGTAGCTTTTTGATTTCCAATTATTTCTCATTTTCCTTCTTTCCTGGCTTTTTTTACCTTTTGAACTTCCTTTCTTAATTCAGCTTGGTATTCAGGAATGAGGTCTTTAGGAATGAGGTCTTCATTTGTAAATATTCCTGACCCATTTTAAGCTTCTATTAGGTAAGTTGTTTCAATTTGTGATTTATTTTTTAATTCTTATTTTAATATCGTTAGCGTATCCTCCTTTGTTCTTTTATTCCAAAAATTATGAGATTCAAGGCTCATTAATTACGCTCATGGTTCTATTAGCTTATTGATTTCCTCTTTGATGGTTTTGATATCCAATTTGTTTTCTAGATTACCGATGGTCAAATCGTTGGTTAGTTTTTCTTCTAGCTCTTTAATTCTATCTTTCTAGTTGTGATTTTCTTCAACCTCTCCTTCTTGGGTTGATTTTTTTTGTGTTTCCATTTCTTGAATCCTATCCTCCATTGTCTATAATTAAATCTTGAACCCTAACAATCTATCTTCTATTTGAGTTTGAATGGTATCTATGAAGAGTTTAATTTTTTTATAAGCATTGCCTTTAGCTTTATTTGGAGATTTAGGTCTCTTTATCCAATCCTCAAGTCTATTTGACTTTTGACATCCTTTTTTTTCTATCTTTTCTAATATATATATATATATATATATATATATGAGATACAAAAGTAGTTTAGTGAATTGCATTTTGGAGATTCCTACCTTTATCAACTCCCTTTCCCTAAAGTATTTTAATATATCATATTTTGGAGTTATTTTAATAAATTATATTTTTAATTTGAGTTATGGAAAATAACGTCTCAACCAATTTGCCTTGGAATTATACATTGAAATTTGAAGGACAGAGATCCAATAGCATGAAGAAGTTGTGTGACTTATGTCAAGATGATCGGAAAACATTAGGTGTGAAGATCTAAGCTTACAATCATGACACATTTTGAAAAAGATGCAATTGGTTTTCAATCAATCTTAGAGAAAAGAGAGGTAGATGTCAATGTGACAAATTGACAAAGACAAAAGATTCTCTTATTTTTTGTAAGTATAAACGTATTCTTGTTGACCAAATTTCGGGGAACAAATGAACAATGACAAAACATTCCCCTCAGTTTTTCCAAGTATAAACATCTCATGCTCATATAGAAGATTTTGGGCACAAATTTTCTTCCATATGGTGAACATATATGCATATTTTTCTGATATTAAATAAATATTAACGAGGAATGAATTATTTTGCATCTTCACGCTACCAGGACAAAGTTCAGTTATAAAAATAATCGATTTTTATTTTTATTTTTGAGAGATTATTGTCATAAACACAAACATGGATCAAACAATTTGATACGGATGCATATTTGTAAGTGTGGATTGTTGGAAATTGTGATTACAAGTCGGTGAGATCTTCATGTCTCCGTCGATTTGTCTGATAGTCAAAATTTGTTAGTAGCCGAAATGCCAGTCAGATAGTGTGACAGTCTACAAGTGAAAATTCACACGTCTACTCAAATGTCAGTCGGCAAACAGGAGAACTATAAATGAAGTTGGACTCTATCTTCTCGAATTAAATTAAATGGTTGAAGAGTCAGTCGTAGTTATGGTAGTGCTTAATGTTGAGTCAGTCTTAGCTTCTATAGGAAAGCATACCCTTTGTTTATATAAATCTGAGTCCCTTAGTTAGAACAAAGAGAGAGCAATAGATAATAGATGTTGAATAGAAACGATTGATGCACAGAAGAAGAAAAAAAGTAGAGAGAACCAACAGTAGCTGAAGAATTGACAAGAAGAATTATTAGAGATGAAGCTCATTTTTGTCATTGTATTCTGTAAACAGGGCGCACTGTGTCAAAGATCATTAATATCAAGTATTTTTTGTTTTTGATAATATTCTGTGTTAATTCTAAGTTTATGTTCTAAGCGTAGCATCATTTTATTCTACATTTGTAAATCATTTTATTAAGTGTGTGTATTCACAGCGCGCAGTAAACTGAGCAGTTTGTGCACTACAAAATGGTCTTAAGAACTATGTAGCGTAGCCTGTTTGGTGCACAGTATTTTAAAATGCATTGCGTATAGTATACTGCATGCACCTCATCGCCCCTTCAAATTGGTATCAGAGCAGGTTCTATCAGAACAAGTTTGTGAGAGCGGAAACTTTGTTGAAAGTGAAATATGTCTACTACCTCAAATCTGCAACCTCACACTTTTACAGGTAACAATTATGAGATGTGGTCCTTGACCATGAAGGATTTTTTATGAGGTCAATATGTATAGAAAATGTTCGAGAATGGTTATTTGGAACCAATGGATCAGGATGCATATAATTCCCTCACACAAGCTGAGAAAGATGTATTGAAAGATCAAAGAAAGAAGGATGTAAAGGCGTTGTGTTATATACATCAAGCCATGCATGAGAGCATACTTCCAATATTTGCATTAGTAAAACAAGCCAAGGAAGCATGGGACATATTAAAAAATGCTTATCAAGGTATGGATAAAGTAAGGACATCAAAACTTCAGATTCTTATAAGAGATTTTGAAACTATGTCAATGAAAGAATCAGACACAGTAGATTCATTCTATACACATTTCATTGGACTGATAAATCAGATTAAGTCTCATGGTGAAACCATAGATGATAGAAAATTTGTTGAGAAAGTGCTTAGGAGTCTTCCTCCTAACTTTGATACTCTTGTTGTAACTCTAGAAAAAGGAAAAAACCTGAGTCAGTTAAGCCTAGATGAACATCAAGCTTCCCTCATCAATCATGAGCATAGATTGAACAGGTCGAATATGTCAGTAGAAAATGTGTTTTCAGCACAGTCATCCGTAATCCGTGGAAGAGGAAGGGGAAGAGCTAACTCTAGAAGCAGAGGAAGAACTTGCCACAGAAGTGGATACAGTAGTGATCCTGGAAATACTGGTGGAATAGGTCAAAACCCAAGTACCAGTCAGTCAACATGTCAAAGAACTGACAAATCAAATATTCAATGTCATTACTATATAAAGTATGGACATTATGGATATGAGTGCAGAAAAAGACAATATAACCAGAACAATCAAATTCAAGATCAGTCACATAGCGCAAATAACCAAAATCGCCCTATGTTTATGGCGCGCATTGTAGTTGTGCCTACTGCAGAAGAAATGCCTAATATAGTGTCACTAGTTGAATACAATATTTCTCAAGAAAGTCCATGTGACATATGGTATTTAGATTCAGGCTGCAGTAACCACATGATAGGAAACATAGAACTGTTTTCTAGTTTGGATGAGTCAGTCTAGACCAAGGTTACACTTGCAACATATACCCAAGTCATTGTTTTAGGCAAAGGCAGTATAAACATTTTAACCAGATAAGAAGAAAATAGAGTTATGTATGATGTATATTATGTTTCTTGTCTGAAGAATAATCTGATGAGTACAGGACAACTGTTACAAAAAGAATACAAAATCTACATGGAAAATAATCACTATGTGATTATGGATAAATGCCCAAGCAATATACTTATTGCAAAAATCCATATGACAAGTAACAGAATGTTCCTATTGACACTAAAGCCAGTAAATAAGAAGAAAACAACTCAAACTGCTGACAAAATAAAAAGCACGCAGTTAGATACTACATTTACAACAAAAAGTGTGCGCAGTACTAATGAAGAAAATAGTGCGTGCAGTATCAAGAAAGGAGAAAATGGCACAGAAATGAAGGCATCATTCCAATCTGAAACAAAGGATGACTCCTGGCTATGGCATTTGAGATTTGTACATTTGAATTTTGAAGGTATGAAGCTACTATACACAAAGGATATGGTAAAAGTCTTACCATTGATTGAAAAAATAGAAAGGATATGTGAAGGCTGCATTTTTGGAAAGCAGCACAGAGAATCATTTTGAGTTGGCAAGTCTTATAGAGAAAACTATCCACTGGAAATAATACATTCTAGCATCTGTGGTCCAATGCAAACTTCGTCTATAGGAGGAAATACTTATTTTCTAACATTCATTGATGATTTCTCAAGAAAGATATGGATTTATTTCCTAAAGCATAAATCTGACGCATTGGGTTGTTTTCAGCAGTTTAAATCAGTTGCGAAGAAACATAGTGGTTATTAGATCAAGTGTCTAAGAACAGATAGAGGAGGAGAATACATGTCAAGAAAATTTCAAAACTTTTTTAAAGTTCATGGCATCTACAAGAAATTTACCGCGTGATACACACCATGGCAGAACAATGTCACAGAGAGAAAGAACAGAACCATCATGGAAATGGCACGCAATATGTTGACAACCAAACATTTGTCAAATGAGTATTGGGTTGAGTCAGTAGCAACTGTAGTATACATCTTGAACAGATGCCCGACAAAGAGTGTGAAGAATAGAATTCCTCAGGGAGCATGGACAGTATCAAATCATAATGTGGCGCACTTAAGATTTTTTGGTTGCGTCGCATAGTACATGTTCCAGATGAACTGAGAAGGAAGATGGAAAATAAAGGACAGAAATGTATATTTGTTGGGTATTCTGAAGAGACAAAAGAATACAAGTTGTATGACCCTGTCGCAAGAAAATTCATAATCATTTGCGATGTTCAGTTCATAGAGAATAAAGCATGGGATGGAACCATAGAAAAGACAATGAAAATATTGACGCAATGGAGCATAATGATACAGAAGATGAAGTGGTGCAAACACCATGTATAGGAAAGTGCACAGTCTCGTCTACACATGGCATTGCAACGCAAATTACCATGTAGAATACTCCAGTAAGATCATCAAGTGCACAGTCTACCCCTAGAGAGCAGAAAACACCAACAAGTAGTCTAAGTACTTCTACATCTCCAAATCCAACATTAGAAAGTTTGTTACCAAGAAAGACAAGAAGTATGCGTGACATCTATAATGAAGATGCAACAAATTATTTTTTAGTTTTTTCTTTGTTTTCACAAATAGATGATCCATTAACTTTTGAAGAAGTTGTCAAAGAAGATGTATGGGAACAAGCCATGGATAAAGAAATCAGATGCATAAAAAGAAATCAAACATGGAAATTGGTAGATGTACCTGATGATAAGAATGTCATAAGTGTCAAGTGGATTTATAAAACCAAGCAAGATGCAGAAGGACCTGATTCTTGACCTCCTCATTTTCCTGTGGCGTTAATCTGTATGCAGCTTTATTTGGTAAACTTGCTCCTGGTATGAGTTCTATATGATGGCTTATGCTCCTCATCGACGACAACGAATGAGGTAATTCGTCTACCACTATATCAGTGAACTCTTCCAGCAGTTCCTGAATTTCCTCTAGCAGATCATCCACTCTTGTGCTAGTCAGAAGAATCCTCGGCTTTCTGACCACAAAGAATTGCGGATATTCCTTCTTCTCCATCTCTGTGAGAAGATCCTTCCCACTCATGAGAAGTATTGTGTTGTTTACTTCCAGTTTCACCTCTTTATCCTTTATCGGAAGCAATCTATGGGTTCTCCCATTTTTCTCCAGGGTATATGTGTTCATTCTCCCATCATGAACCACATTTCTGTCGTATTGCCATGGTCTACCCAGCAATAAATGACATACATCCATGGGAATAACATCACACAAAATCTTATCATTGTATCCTCCAATCTTAAATTCAACTAAACACTGTTTAGTGACACTCACCTGATGTCCCTTCTGTAAGCATGAAACCTTGTATGGACTTGGGTGATCAGTCGTTTCCAGCTCCAGTTTCTCCACCATCTCGGTTGAAACGAGATTATCGTTGCTTCCGCTATCCACAGTCTGGTCCTTTGCACTGAGATTTCCACCTCTTTCTCAGGTGTCAAAAGGACTTTATGCATTCCAAGCAATCTTCCACTGTCTGCATCTTCATTCTCAGCATCACGCTTCTGAGCTTCTGCGATGTGAGCTTCTCCAATATTCTTGTTCTTCTCTGGACACTCGAATGACTTGTGCCCATTTTTCCCACATGTGAAACATGTGATAACTCCTCCTCTTCCTCTACCTCGACCTCTAGTACGAGGAAGAGTATTCATGTTAGCATAATCTCCTCGTTGATCAATATGTTGCCCTTTCGGCTCAACATATGGCTGCCTCTGTGAGGTTTCGCCTCTCTTAGCCTTACCCTGAGGTTTCTTCCATTCCTCCTTGGGCTTCTGATATTTCTCCTGGGAAACTGCCTTGCCTCTGGGCTGACTTCTGCCTCGCCCTCACTGTCCCTTCTTACGGCTCAGCTTCTCCTCGGCTTTCAGAGCCATCTGATAAGAATCTTCCACTGTTCTGATGGTTAGCATGCTTAATTCATCCTGAATGTCATATCTCAAGCCATTCAGGTATCTCGCAAACTTCTCATCATCGCTCTCCCGATGATAGGCTCTGATGTTCAGTCGATAGAACTCTTCAGTATATTCCTTGACTGTCATTAGTTTCTGTCTCAGGTTCTGCATTCTCCTGAACAGTGTAATTTGGTAGTCCCTTGGGATGAAATTTGCCTTCATCTTCGCTATCATTCGATCCCAGCTTCTGATCTTTTGCTTGCCTTTGCAGCGTCTGTCATCTTGTAGCTCGTCCCACCACAATGATGCATGTCCTTTCAAGCACGTAACAGCGTGCTTGACTTTCTTATCTTCTTCCACATCTTCATAATCGAAGTATGTGTCAAGAGCTCTAATCCAGTCCAATAGCTCTTCTGCATCCAGACTTCCCTCATAGACTGGAATGTCCATTTTTTCCTTCGCACCCATTCTAGCAATGGCTTTGATCAATCAAGCGGTTGATGCGTCTTCTGCTGTGACCTCTTCTTCGTGTCCATCTTCCTCTTCAACTTCAGAATCACTAAGATCCCCTGCACCAACTCCATGTCTTTGAGCAGTCTCCATCTCCTCAAGCCTTTCTCGAAGATCTCTCATCTGC
>JASDQU010371578.1:75506-88739 GCA_032191745.1 Picea mariana
AGAATATATGAAACATAATCTTCTAAGTGTGAGTCAAATGTGTGACCAAGGGCATAAAATTACTTTCAATCACAAAAGTGCAAGATAGAAAAGAAGGTTCAGGAAAATTGATTACAACAGATGCAAGAACTTCAAGGAACATATATGTATTAAGTGAAATTAGAAATGAAAAGTGTTTCCTAGGAAAGGAAGATGAAATTTGGCCATGGCACAAAAGAATGGGTCAGATACATTTTGATAACCTTTTCAAAGTCAACAAAAGGGAAGCAGTTAGAGAAATGCCCCAAATCACGAAAACAACCAACACCTTATGCAAGCATTGTCAACAAGGAAATAAAACAAAGACCAGGTTTAAATCAAAAGAATATTCAACGACAAGACCACTAGAAATTGTGCATACTGATCTAGTTGGACCAACTACAACAAATGGTTTAAAAGGCGAGAAATACTTTATGTTATTAGTTGATTATTAANACCTTATGCAAGCATTGTCAACAAGGAAATAAAACAAAGACCAGGTTTAAATCAAAAGAATATTCAACGACAAGACCACTAGAAATTGTGCATACTGATCTAGTTGGACCAACTACAACAAATGGTTTAAAAGGCGAGAAATACTTTATGTTATTAGTTGATTATTATAAAACAATGAATTCAATTTTGTTTCTGAGGAATAAGTTAGAATCTTTTGAAAACTTCAAGGTCTACAAGGAAATGGTTGAAAATGAAATCGATTCAAAAATAAAAAACTTGAGATCGTATAATGGAGAGTTCACTTCAAAGGAATTTATGGAATAATGTAGCAAGAATGGAATGAAAAGACAATTCTCTGTTGCTAGGACACCTCAACAAAATGGAGTTGTTGAAAGAAAGAACAAGATAGTACAAGAAATGTCTCGAACAATGATAATGGATTCCAAATTGATAGATATATTTTGGACACAGGAAGTGCATACATCAATTCACATTCAAAATAGATTAATGCTAAAAAAAAAACTGTTGGCATAGGGGTAGACCTAGGGTTCAACTCTAACAGCGCACCAACAAACCCTAACTATTGGCCCTTTTGGAAACACCTGCGAAGTAGATGAAGTCTCACCTGAAGTAGAAATAGGGGCATTGCAGGACACATGTGTCTACAACCAGAGGGGATGCAAAGTAATCCCAAAGTTACAATGCAATACAACCTAGAGATTCTTTAACAATATACAGATAGAAAATAAAACAACACCAACCACAAATAACAACACAATGTACATGGTTCACCCTCTCCCTAGGGATACGTCCATAGAACTGTGTTTCTTGATATATTATATGAAAACATATAGTCTATCTATGCACTTAGCTACATATCTTCTCTCTCTCTCTTTCTCTCTTTCTCCCCTCCTTGCGCACCCAACTGCAAGGTTGATCTTCGCACCCAACTGAAGATCCATAATACAAACACTTCTATCTCTCAATATTGCTTACTACCAACAACAAACAATGAAAAACAACCCCTCTCAACTCTTCTAGACCTGTTTTTATACATTTCATGACTATTATACAACCCTATGTACCAAAAAATTAGGTCAAAAACCCTAGGCACCAAAACCCTAGATCCACATGACCCGTATTTTAAGGGCGTCACCAACCTATCCTTCCTTCTCCTCTGCGAGGTGCTCCAAAGCACCTATTAGTGTCTTCTTCCACTTGCTTACCTATCCATGATTAGTCTTCCTTGTTGCTTTATCTTCCTTGATCTTCTCCTTTAACAACTCACTTTTCCTTTACTTCACTCCTTCTTTTCTGCTTCTTCGACCACTTCGACCCTTCCTCGATTTGCATGCTTCCTGCGTAGTTCGCACTTTGTCTTTATTCTTTCTTAATATTTTCTTTCTTCCTTAATACATAACCAAGGTCCAACAAGTCCCCAACACTCACCTGTGACTGGTCCCTAGTCATTGTAAGATTGAACCTTGTGTACTACTTCAACTGTAAACTACGTGGATCAGCCTGTGTTTTCTGCTTAGTTCCTCCCTATCTTGTGCAGACTGCCTTTTCTTTGTCTAGTACCCAATTTCAACTGCACCTGGTACCTATACCCTTCTTCCTTTGCTTTTACTGAGAGCTGCGAGGCAGTTGGTTGTCATAGTACAACTTCAATCAGATCCCATTCACTAAACCATCTTTCCATTCTCCCTTAAGTGTCTTCAACTGTGAAGCTCCACCTTATGTTACATAGGAAACTTCGAATGGTCCAAGCCAATGTGTCCTGAACTTTCCTGGGTGTTTCATGAACTTGTTGTCATACAAAAGTACCAAATCTCCTTGTTTGAATGCTCTCCTCTTGATATGTCTGTCAAGGTAATCCTTTTCACGTTCTTTTTGTACTTCCTGATGAAATCCTGCAATGAACTTGTCTTCCTACAGTTCCAGCAACTACGTGAGCCTATCTTGAACAACACTGGTGTCGTCCATACCTATGAATGCTGCAATTCTTAAGCTGGGAACCAAATATTCCATAGGTACCATTGCTTCCAAGCCATATACTAACTTAAAGGGAGTCTGCATGGTTAACTTTTTACAAGTAGTTCTATAAGCTCGTAACACTGTTGGAATTCTCAAATTCCAATCATCCATGTTGACACTGCAAATCTTAGTTAGTGTTGTCTCCAAAATATTATTGAAGGCTTCGATTGTACCATTCGCATGTGGGTGGTACAAAGTGCTCTTCCGATGGTGAACTTTGAATTCCTGAGTCAAGGCTTCAATAGTTTTGTTGATGAATTGTGTGCCTTGATCACTCATAAGGATCTTCAAGCATCCAAATATAGTTATGATATCCTCAAAGATGAACTGCACAACTGTAACTTCACTATAGTCCTTAACTACTCTTGCTTCTTCCCATCTGGTCAAATACTCTATAGCAGTGATAATGTATCTAGCTCCTGTGCGCTTTCCTGGTGGGTTGATTGGTTCCACAAAGTCAATAACTCATTTCTCGAATGCTTGTAATGTTAATTGTGGTGCCCAAGGCATCTCATCCTGTCTAGAAGGCTTCCCTACTCTTTGACATACATCACAGACTCTATAGTATTCTTTAGCGGCCTTATGTAAAGTAGGCCACCAGAGGCAATCTCTAAGAAACTTCTACATTGTTGCTTTCCCTGCATAATGTCCTCCTACGACGCCTTCATGTGCTTCTCCAATAATCAATGGTCTTTCCGCCTCCATAAGACATCTCCTCAAGATCTCATCTGGTCCCATCTTATATAATTGTCCATCTATAAGTTGAAATTCGACAGCACAGACTACCAACTGTTTCTTCTGAATAACTATACACTCGCGAGGTGCCATTCTTGTTGACAAAAACTGAACTATCTCATTGAAGCGATCATCAACTTTTCTAATGGCCAACAAATGTGCATCTGGTACTGTATCGTCCAGACTGGTAGGTTCCTCGCCATGTCCTAACTTGGATAAGTGATCATGTCCTTTATTCATTCTTCCAGGCTTGACCACAATCTCAAAGTCATACTCCTGGAATAATAGTAGCCATCTGCATATTCTTCCCCCAAACACTGGCTTGTTGACTAAGTACTTCAATGCAGAATGATCAATGAACATCTTAAAATGTCCTTCCAACAAATAGTGTCTAAACTTATGCAGTGCATATATCATAGCCAAGCCTTCTCTTTTAGTCGTAGTATAATTATTTTCAACTATAGAAATATTCCTGCTAGAAAAGGCTATAGGGTGGTTGATATCTCTCACTCCTGGCTATGATAAGATGGATACTAGTGCAATGGAAAAAGCATTGACATGAACATTGAACTCCTTACTCCAATATGGAAAAATCAAGATAGACATAGTGACCGTTTTCTGCTTTAGTGTGTCGAAGCTCTACTGGCATTCTTTTGTCCATTGGAACTTATTGTCCTTCTTTAATAGCTTCTCCATGGGTGTTGCTATCTATACATAACCCTTAATAAACTTGCTATAGTGCAGTCCGCAAAAGTCTAACTGAAGTGGGAGGAGGTAGATCAACAATGATAGGAATCTTGGAAGGATCTACTAACAACCCCTGCTTACGCGCAATGTGTCCTAGAAACACTACAAAGGGTGAAAATAAAATACACTTTTTTTAAATCAGGGCAATCCGACATTGCCTGCACTTATCTAACATTAATGTCATACATTCAATATGATTTTTTAGTAGGCTAAAGACAGTCCAATCATCAAAATATGCCTCCAAGAACTTGTGTAAAAAGTCCTTAAATTCTTCGACCACCACCCTGGAGAAGATGGCTGGTGCATTCTTCAAGCCAAAATGCATCATAGTGTATTGAAAAGAACCCCAGTCTGTTGCAAATGTAGTCTTATGTCTATCCTCTTTAGCAATTTTAATCTGGTGATCACCTGAAAATCCATCAGTGAATGAGTAGACTTCCTGTCCTTCTACATTGTCTAGAACTTCGTCAGTAAAAGGTGTAGGAAATGGATCAGGCAAACATGCATCATTCAACTTCCTTAGATCTACACAGATTCTAATTTCTCCTGACTTCTTATCCTGGACCATCATAGGGCTAATCCATTCAGATTCTTCAACTAGTTCTCTGATTCATGCTTCCAACATTCTATCCAATTCAATCTTAATGTTTTACTTGTACTTGGGATTTAGTCTGTAAGGTCTCTACTTGATAGGTCTTGCATCTGCTCTCAAATGGATCTTCATTTATCCCATGGGACCTTTTATGCCCTTCATGTCTATGAACTTGGTTGGAAACAAGTCATGATATTCATGCAATAGTTCCATGATCTTGATAATAGTATCATCATTCCAATAGTCTCCAACGTTTGCCATCTTAGGTGCTTGCTCTGTTCCAATGTTAACTTTCTTAAGTCTAATAAGATTCACTACAAAAGGTAATTCATTCCCCGACCCTTCTATGTCTCTTTGTCCCTTAGTTTCTAAAATGTTTACATCTCTAGGGTCATCGTCCTCATCAACATTAATATTATAGAAACCCTGTAACTGATGAAGAGGCGCAGTCCATTCATCTTCTTCTTATTCAAAAGGGGGGTTAGATACTTCCTCAAAGACCTTCTGTCTTATAGTTTGTAAATCCTGATCTATTGTAGGGTACTGAATTTCAAATAGGAATGTAGCTATAAAGTTCTGGGTCATACCATACCAATCTGTAGTGACTAAGCCCAATTCTGCTTGAAGGTACCTGTTGATAACCGTAGTATCTAAGGTACTAATGAACTTATGTACCCACTGTTATTTAGGAATACTACTCCAAGCTTCCTCATAACTTCGCACATGGTCATTAGAACAACTCTGACCTGTGTATCAAACATCGCATCCTTCAACTTGGTTTGATAAGCGCACTCTCAATAAGGTGTGACATTGTACCCACTCCACGATGTTCTTTTTATGTGTTACCCATCATCTAGCTGGTGTTTCTTTCAAGGCTTCATCCAGTGCCAACAATCTCTGTTGTACTCGTAAAATTTTCTCAAATTCAACTAAAAATGTCTCTAAATGATTCAAGCCATCAAATGTAGGAAGATTACTTACTTCTATGCCAATCTGACAAATTGCCTTGGTCAATCTGGGATACCTCTGCAAAAGGACTTCATACTTTCTATTCTACCAATTTTCCAATGCTTCTTCTAAGTCTGATGAGCATGCACTTTCACTTCACCAACTTAGATTTCCATCTGCCGTAGGATTAATGTAATCTTGTTGTCAGTTTATAGATGTTCTGTAGCTCATAGACGCGGTCTTATTCCCTTATAGGTTCTGTGTATCTATGACCTTCATATGGATCAAGAGGTGCAATGATCTTAAGGTCATTACCTTCAAATGTGATTCTTCTCTTTTTTAGGTCAACAACAGTCAAGTTGTTGAAATCCCAATAAATTCCCAATAGTGCAGGATAAGGACAAATATCATCAACAATCTCAATCACTTTGAAATATACAAATGTCCTCACTCCGTTGAGGTCCACAGGGACATGCTCTAGTCTTCCAAAGGGGCTTACCGCCTGCTGATTAGCCATCCTGAGCCTGATACAAGAGTAAATCAATCTAGGTTTTCCCATTAGTGCCCAAGTCTGCTTCGTCATAACATTTACTTCTGATCCCATGTCGAGGACCACATATTCCATGTCGTAGTCTCCAATTTGAGCACTAAGGTGCAGTTCCTTGCTTGTCCTCCTTTTCTTAGATACTTGATTCACAACTCTACTCAACAGAGGATCTATTCTTCCAATTTCATACTGTCTTATCAGGTGTTGTAGTTCTTGCACAACTCTTTCACCTTTAATCAAATTGATACAAGTATACAAGAAGTCCATAAGCTTGCTTACCTCTTTTCCTTTCCTAACTAGGGCAGTCTGATCAAATGTTGGAAGCATTTCACATTCCTTTACTTCTGGTTGTGCCTTAGATGAGGAAGCCCGTTCTCCTACAAACTCTCTTCTTGCTTCCTCAAAAGTACGATTTTGTGTTCTTGGATAAAACAACTGTGCCTTTTCTACAGCTCTTCTGATCCCTGATCCCTCTACAGTCTTTCCTGGAGTCACCCTATATTCTCATGTTAAACAACATGGAGGACGAGGATTCCTAAAATTGCTTCAAAATCTAGTTGTAACCACCATCGAATCAAGTGAGGATGGCATAAAGATGCCCAATCTTAGCTGAGCTATTAGAGAATCATGGAAGAAACCATTTTGTAAAATAAGGATACTATTAAAAATATCATCAAATTAAAATTTAAGGAGAAAATGTGGTGTGAAAAAGAGTTAGAGGAAAAAATAAAATTAAGGTATTATAAGGATGTAATCAACCCTAGTCTAGAAGATCAAAATTATCTCTTTGTTTTGACAAGTGTAAAGGAAAAATAAGCATTGCTAAGATAAGAAAAAATTCTCACGAGCTCCATAGTGAAACTGGGCATTGGTCAATTCTTAAAATGCCATGGGATGAAAAAGTGTACCATCTTTGTGACATTAAGAAGGTTGAAGATGAAAATCATTTTCTCTTAGATTTTCCATCCTATACCCACATTAGATCTCAATTTCAAAATATTTGTGAGAGTACCAACCATCCTAACCTTTTAACTCACCAAAAATATGGTGATCTTGGAAAGCTTCTCTTAATGCTTTTCGAGCACACAAACAAAATTCTAAATAATTTGAAACAATCCCTTTCCCTCTTAAGGTCCGATAGACCATTTCAGTCTCAATGGACGTTAATCATTATCATCATCATATTACATAATTAGTAGATTAAAAAAATACTGAATAAAATTGTTTCAGTATTATAATTATATATGTATTAATAAAAAATATATGTAACAAATGTAAAAAATAAATAAAATCTACTCTGTCGTTTAAATAAAATATATTAAAATATTATTTAATTACTAACATTTTTCTTCGTGACATTGTGACAATCATTTTCCCACATCGCACTCCAATGAACAACATTCTTGGCATTGCTTTGTGACAAACCACTTCCGACATCGTATTTTGATGAACATTCTTGATGTCCCATTATGTCAAACATTTTCCAACGTTAGAATATATAAAATAATAAATAATTCAAGGTATACATACCTTAAACCCCTCTACTTGGTACAATATTCCTTGTACTTGGTAACCAAATATGCGGCACTATATATATATATATATATATGTATATATATTTTTTTTCTTCTTCAAAAAATAAGAAGAATGTATATTTGGAAATCAATGAGTGACTAAACTTATTTATAGTCGGATGATGAGATTAATTAAACTTTAGGAGTAAATGTCACGATGATGATGATTCAAGAAAATAAAGGGTTTGTAAAAGCGATTCAATTGTGATGTCAGATATCGAATATAGGAAATTAGTTTGGACACTCCGTTAACCATTTTAAGAGGTAAGATCGGTACATCAGTGAATTAATTTCCTTTTAAAATAGGATTAGATGTAATATCTAACTCCGCAAGTTAAAAATCGATAAAAAAAACAAGTAACAACATATACACAGCTCATGTATGAGGTTGTGGGATCTTTATTTGGATTACCTAGAGTCGCATTAGTAACTATGTTCTAGGTTTATTATACAATCATATTTTGTTTACTTTCTTAAAGGATTATTATAACAAAAATAATATTCTAACAAAAAAATGAATCATGTGAATAATTTACTTTCATAACCTATGACACTCCAATAAACAAAAAATATAATGATTACAATGTTCTATACAAATTAATTTCCACATAAAACTAAATCAAAATTTTGATTCATGTCTCAAAATACATAGCCTCATATATATAACTCTTTATTACAAAATCCAACAATTCATAAATTTCCCTCGTATTAAATAGCTCTTAATTACACATCCACAAGCCATACCTAAACTTATAGGGTTATCATCACCAAAAGGGAGTCAATGTTGAATTAATTGTGCCAACTGTCAAAGAACCGTCACTTCTTCCACTTCACCGCTATATTTAATCTTTGACAAGCTTACTCATCATTGATGGAACTCACCAGATGCCTTCCACCCAAGCAGGTCTATATAAATCCAACCATTAACTTTAGCTATGAAGTGAACACTTGCAACTGAGAGGATCCTTCATACACTTTAATGTTCAACTCTTAATAGAAATGTTCAAATTTTCACAGTCATTACGATGATAATCCATCAATAGGATAAAATCTCTCTTCTCTCTTTCTCTTCTCATTTTTAGATAAAATTTATTTTAACACACAACATCTCATGCGTAATTAGTTAAATTAGAAATTAATATAAGTGATTCAATACCTAGCAACATGTGAAACTCATGCATAATTAGCTAAATTATAAATTAACTTGAGTGTATTATTTACCTAGGGAGATTTCAAAATCATGCAAGGTTTCACCTAAAATCAACCCTTTTTATTAAAAAAAAATCAATTTCCTTCACCCATTTTTGATTCCCCTAAATTTAATCCTAGGCATTCCCTAGATATCTTCCACTAATCTTCACGAAATATTTTAGTATCTTGAACTAATTAATGAACTCATATTATTTCAAAAGATCATCTTTTATCTAGCTATTTACTCAACTAGTTATGATTCTTCCCAACTAATACCCTTATGTAATTGTTTCTCATGAAATTAATATTTACTATGTATTTATTCACTTTAATAAATATCATGCACATTTTTAGTTTCCTTCAGAGTTTTTTTTTTTCTTTATTTGATTATATTTTGCTTGAAATCTAATTTTCAATTACCCACGAATTTTCAAATAATTTAATTGTTCTTGAAACATCTAACCCCTTCCCATAAAGTTTTCTAGAATGATTCTATCCATTTATTTTATCACTTTACACTTAAGTTAACTTACATGTTTCACCTTATATTACAAGTTTGATTTTAAAAAAAGGCTAAGGGTGCCATGAACTCCATGCCTTTTAGGATATACTGATGTACTCCAATGGTACCATGCATCATGCCCTTCAGGTGATTTGACCTTGAACATTGGGAATATGGTAGAACATGTAGAGATCATATTACTCATGTAGTTTCCCCTATTACAAGACTATTGGACACTGAAGAATAATACCTCCACCTTATTGTGCACCCCTCAATATACCTCACGAGTGACTGAGATCGACTATACTCTCACGACATTGTGAAACCCTCTAAGAAAGAGTATCCCTCACTCTTCAAATCCGACCATGGAGAGAGTGCTAGTGAATGGAATCAAAGACATTGTTCTACCCCTCCCCTTTTTTTCACTGGTTTGGTTCTATATATCCCCAATACTCCTTTTGTGATTCATATCGACAAGCATGATCCATGTTCCTGCATCCACTAAATAAGTTTTTTATCAATAATATTTGTAATCAATTTAAATCATTTGTTCATAATTTCATCAACACATTTACCCCATGACCTTGTCTAGAGTCTGAGGATCTTGTTGATGATACCTGTGTCAACCAATCATTGAGATTCCTCTACACTAAGTAACTAATTAGTAATATTTGTAAAAAATCATCATCATCCTTAAATTTTATTCAACAAGATATAACACATAATTAATGAATTCCACAATTTGATGTTTTAAATAATTCATAATAATTCTAGAATTCATCATTGTATTAATTAAGTGGTTCATTTGCAAGAAAATACCCTCAAAGAAATAAGTCTTCTATCTAAAAATAGTAAGGAAAAATGAGGCATTACATTGAACATATATATTTGCAAATGAAATAAAATCATTCTTTCACATAATGGATTTCAGAATCTTGTAAAAAATCTTATTACTGATGATAAATACTTTCCTCAAAGGATCGTATTACCCTTTTGATACATCCCTCCACCTAATACATCTCCTTTAACTAATGTTGAATCACCTCATTCTAAGGAAATACAAATACTCACTATGTAAGGTCCCCTCCATTAAGACATAAAGTAAGTGATAACAATAGTGAATTTTTATTTTTATTTTTTATACATCAGTTAGGGCAAGTGTTACATGAAATAACATATATCAATATTCACACATTCTATTCTCAACTATCTCACTATGCAACAAGATTCAGATACACATAACTGTTATCCATAGATCAACTACATCACATAGAGATAATAAAAGATGTCTACCCACCCAACCTACCTTGCAAGGTTAGGACTGATTGATTTTAACCATTTAAGGTCTCAGACACTGTTCTTAGGAACAAGGAGGTATCTACATCCCTTAACCTCCATTCTATTACGAAATTCAAGACTAAATCAACTACAATACCTAATCATAAGATTCTTCAAAGCAATAGAATAATATACTACGCTTAATCAATCTTTTAAGCATTAGTCACTGTATTAAGCAAATCCACTTAACAAGAACATAGAGAATCCATCATTGAGACCTCTAGCCAGATAGTACTGAAATATCTATGTTATTCAATCAATCGTGATACTCGTTACATCAATCTTGATTAGTAACTACTTCTTATGCATCAAGATATTTAACCAAACCTTTCACCCTACATAAAGTGCATACAAAAATTTACGTAGTAAGATATTCGATAATAGAGGTTGTATTCTTAACACAATAACAAGATAGATGGAGCTTCATAGTCAATAGTCTTAATGAAAAAATTAATGCAATAATGTCATTTTTCATTCATAGATTCTAAGCCCATAGACAAATTAGTATAGCATTGGTTAGTTGTTCTAATGGATTCAACATGATGAAAAACTCTCGGGGCACTAGGATTATACAAAAATAATTACTCAAACCTACGAACCCAACAATTTCTAGTCGAATTTTAAACAAATATCTCCGAAAAAAAATTATCATTTCTTAGAACCCTTATCCTAAAAGAATTATTATTATTATTATTATTATTATTTAAAACTTCTAATCCCACCCAAAATATTACCTTCTCTTTGTCCTCGAAGATCTAGACATTTGTCCTCGAAGATTTAGACATAGATATGATTAATCTAAAGGTTCTATAAAAAGCTATTGGTATAATGTGAGATTAAATAAATTAATTTCAAAATTTAACTTGCTCATATTTAATCATGGCATAGACATAAAACTATATTGATATCATCATTAGAATAGGTCATTACTAAATTGTTTCAATCTCAAGGTAACTAACACAGTTACCCTCTTAGTCAATAGTTACAAGGGTGCAGAATAGAAGTGCCGAGAATTAAGTCGAGTATCCTATTATCAAATTTAATGATACGATTAAATGAGAATTAAAAATAAAAAGTTAGTTAACTTTTTAGCCTTAGTTCAATGATTAAGTCATAACTATTCTAACTAATTATAGTCGGTATAAGAGTCCCGGGGCAGTTCAATTGGCCGTGAGCGCGTAGGACAGAATTAGTTGCTGATTTCGCCAACCATAAAATAAAAAATTATAGTCGATATATAAGAGACTTTTCCTTAATAAAAATTCATTGTTGAAATTTAATTCTTTTAGGGATCTTGAACTAATACATTAAGTTGTGGTAAAAACTTATTAAAAGAGAAAATGAAATTTTTAACTAAAGGAAACAAGATTAAATTAATTAATCAAATTCGTGAGACTCATCAATCGATCGTTTTGAAGACTAAAATCCAACCAATCGGACCCAAGGAATCTATCTCTCATATTATTCTTATGCTTCCAAGACTGGGTGTTTATTAAACTGCTTCTTTCCAAGGTACGTGCTTTATCCTTGCACCAATTATCTTGTAGTTTAATTGTTCAATTTACTAACTCCGTTTATTTACTAGTTTAATTATCCTTCCCATTAAGGCAAAGGTTAACGCTAACGGTCAACTAAAAAGCACTCTCCTCCAAATATTTTGGGTATAATTTACAGAAAATTCTAAAAATAGTTATTCTACAGTAACCATTTTTGTTCTAGTTTGCACATGCTTATAAATCTGCAACAACTTACAAAATTCAATTTGTCCAACTAAAATTTTATATTTCGGATTTGCAATTAGCTTGGCCGCGACCATAAGTATTCCAATTCCGGATTCACAATTAAAAATTGCAGCAACCCTACAAGTTCTAATTCACAGAGTTGAAATTTTAATTCTCAAGTTCCCATAAAGTTTTAACTTCGAAATTGCAAATTGATTTTATAGCGGCCACACGAGGTACTACATTTTTGTATCAGAAATTAATTTACAAATACCATACGAATTCCTAAAAGTCTGGAATTGCAACAAAGTGTTATAGTGACCCAACGAATTTCTAAACTTTGGGATTTCCAATAAATTTTACAGTGATCAAATGAATTTCCTTTCCCGGGGTCTGAAATTTAATTTTGCACAACCCTATAATTTAGTTTCCATAATGTAAACTAATTCTGTAGCGATAAAACGAGATTCAATTATCGAAATGGTAATTTGGTTTTTGCAGCGACCAAGAATTTCTAAATTTAAGGAAATTGAAAAACTCTTAAATTTTTTTCAATTCAAATTTTGGAATTGCTATTAGTTTTTAACTTTGTATTTCTACTGTTTTTGTACATTTTGTTTATTAATAGAAATTGTGTATTACTGTATCTATGTATTTCTGACATATCTATGCTATATTATTGGAAATCTGATATATCTCTGTACATTTCTTTATTATATCTCTGATTTGATTTAGTGTCGAAGACACACTGTTCTAATTGTATCTTGGCCCACTAGACTTATAATCACACACGCTCTCCAATATATATATATATATATATATATATA
>JASDQU010371578.1:88867-135555 GCA_032191745.1 Picea mariana
TTCCCACACACTTACCTAAGTGCGCCCAACACTATCAAATGTGAATGTGTGCTTTCTTTCTTTGATACAATTCTGCACGCACTATTTAGGTGCACGCAAAACCACATCTTGGTGCCAATGACTCACCAACCTATATGTACATTTACATTTACAATTGATACCAACGAATTACCAACCTATATATACAATTACAAAGAATTCAAATTAAAAACATTACAGATATAGACATGATTATGAGATGTATGCACCATAAATATGTATAATTTCATTAACCATGATAATATGGGAGATGCTATGAATTTTTCAACATTAGTTATTATTATTGAGAAACTCACCATGGTCCCATGATAAAAACTAGTGCCTTAGTGATTAAGAGATTAGTTATGACTCATTGACGAGGTCCCAAACCACCTTTTAAGCTTTGTAAATGGAATGTTAAGACTAAAAACATATTGTGGGTAACATTACAATATTTGACAGATTATGGATTGGTATTGGTCCCTTGGCCATGCTCCATGGACGAAGACGAGCATCTTAGGGCTTAAAACATACTTTTACATTTCATGGACCATGTATAGAGACCTTGGAAAAAAAAAATCGTTAAGACATAAGTGTAATATGAGCACCATTATTAAATATTATGCACTAGGGATGAATCTTAGGACATGATAAAAAGGTAATATGTGTTTCCTACAATTATCAAGGCTTTTCCCACCAGGGATGGATCTAAAGTGATGGGGCACGAGGTGCCTCACATATAGAGATAAATAATATATGTAGAAAACCCCTAAAATAAAGAATATAGAACAACAAAATGAAAACCTATAAAAAAATTCTTGGTATTATTCATTTGGCCATATGCCTTTGATATATTTACATAATTTTATTCTTAATGGAGACAATATTTAAACTATGCATGCATATTCCTCAAATTTGAAAGAAATACTAAACTATTCATATGTAATCATCTTGAGGGTTGAAAAGATACAACTAACTAATAACCTAAACATAAACTATTCATGAATTAAGGGGATGAACTCTTTAATTGAAATGCATTTCTAGCAATGCATGTCGCTTGGGGACTGCACCCTCATGTTTCAGATTAGTTAATTTTTATTTAAATTGGAATTTTACCTCTTTTCTTGCCAGTTTAAGAAGTGCAGTACTCCCCAAAATGACAAGGAAACCAATAATAACGTGTTCTGCCATGAATACACTAGCATATGCTTGTGGGTCGATAATAATACATTGGGATTTGACCAATATTAAGAAGTGTAGTACTCCACAAACTGACAAGGAAACTGATAATAATGTGTTGTGTCATGAATACACTGGCATATGCTTGTGAGTCGATAACGATAGAGTGGAATTTGGCCATAAGAATGTTGTAACAAAAAATGGGAGCAATCGTAATTGTCTATTGCTGGCCATCTGGTGAAGAAGAAGAAGTTGAACATTTTATATAATGGAATATTGTAGAAGCTAAATATGAAGATGTGATATATACAATGTCATACTAAAAAAAATCATCACAAATGATGGTGTACCCTATATTGGTGGATTGAAAATAATGATAGTGAAATAAACAATTCCTATAAATAAGAACGTTGACTCGAGTGTGTATTGTGTCCATTATGTGCCGCAAAACTGTGTGAACAAAGGATAAGCCTAGTGTAACATGCTCTCTAATAAAACAACATCAAGAGTGATCGTGTTACCAAGCCAAATGATAATAATCTCGGAGGAAAAATAACATTTAGCTTGTTGGCAATGGGCTTACAAGTCAAAC
Source organism: Picea mariana (assembly GCA_032191745.1). NCBI lineage: Eukaryota > Viridiplantae > Streptophyta > Pinopsida > Pinales > Pinaceae > Picea > Picea mariana. The sequence goes on from JASDQU010371578.1 coordinate 90,657, forward strand.
CTTGATGTTCCTTTAGGGAATAATGCAAACTTGGCTAGTTCTAGAATACTAAAATTCTATGAAAACTTAGCAACAATATCTTTCTTTGTTTTTTATCAAAGATTTTAGGTATAAGTGAAGAGTCAAATCGACAACTAAGAGAGGGATCATTCTCATGTCACTTGTTTGTCACCACAACTTTCTTCAACTATTCAAATTCATCTATCTAGCTTACAATCACAAATAATATCCATTGAGTAGTCTCATGCAACTCTTGGACACGAGTGCCATAAAAAGATCAACCACATCTAAAAAAATAATAACACCAGTTGGAAGTTCAAATGCAAGAAGTAATATAGGACAACCGTTCACATTCACTATAATACTTTGAGATTTCCACCTTAAGAAGAACGTATGATAGTGTAACTGTTGAACTTATACTTATACCGAGAGGGGGGTCAATCAATATAATATATTTTTTACCTTAATTGACCATTCATCAATCATTCATTAACTTTAAAACAATAAATGCATATAAACTCAAATCATGGTACACCGAGTTTAACTTGGAAACCCTTACGGGAGAAAACCACAAAAAAAAATCTTTATAAATGTCTGTAGGCACCAACATACTGTTACAAAGTGTTTAAGCAACGACCTACTAGAGATACCAATCTCCTTGGTTGATCGCCAACTTAGAAATATATTGTGTAGACACCAACCTACCGAAGACACCAATCTCCTTAGTTCAACACAATCTCAACGAGATATTGTGTAGGAACCAACCTATTGGAGACACCAATCTCCTCAACTAAGCACCAACTCATTAAGGCATACATAGGAACCAACATAAGATATTCATACAGGAGTAATTATGACTTCACCTGCATGCTTCATACTTCATGTATTTCATAGCATCATCATACTCTTAACTTTCATGCTTCAATGCCTCTCTTTGCTTCATACCCCAAACATAGATTCGAACCCTAGTCAAATTTATCCTTCATGCCCTAGCGAACCTCATAGTATCATTCCCAAAATATAATCCTAGAATATAACATCACAACCTAAAAATAAAATAGTTTGCAACATCATAAACCTTAGGCGTTCATAACGCACCTTTAAAACTCCAAGAGAACTCCTCTTTCACACCATTAGGCCCCAAGAATACTCTCCAGCTTCTCTTGTGCAACTCATATCTCTTCTCCTCACCTCAAACTTGATCTTATTGTTTGGATTCTCTTGAAATCCACACATCTATCCTATATTTATAGTGTTTTTTTTTTCATTTTTATGGCCTACCTGTAAAGACTGGTTGAGTTGGCATGAACTTTCTGGCTGGGTTTCCTAACAAAAAAATCCATATCTCCTTATTCCTAAGGAGTTAGAGGGAGTTTCATATGCCATTGGTGAGGTTTTAGACTAATATTTCCAACCAGATAACCTATTATCCCATTTGATCTAGGTATTTAGAGTAAAAATTCCTTCAAATATAGGTATCCAAATTGAGCATCAAAAAAATAAAATAAAATATTTCCAACAATATCGATATTGCAATCTTTATCTTGGAAATTTGTAGCCCCCTATCTTTGACATCAATGAAAACAATATTTCCATCAATCTTCCCCTTTGTCATTGATAGCAACCCTTTGTCAATTCTGATATTCCTCGTCTACAAATTTTCTTGTATATGCAATTCTTCCTCTGTTTGCAACTTCTCCCCCTTTGACATCATTGTAAAAGGGACTCTCCCCTTGAGCTTGTGCTTCTCTCTACTGATGATATGAAAGGGATATCACTCCCATACAACATTTTTCTCCTTTGACTTCATTGAGAATGTATACATTGCTTGGGGTTCTGTTTGCATTTTCCACTAATATTTCTGAATCTACTTTCCTTATCTCACATCATTTATAATGAAATGTGAGGTTTTAAACTTGATCACACATTTTACTGACACTTATAATGTTGTGCTTTAACTCTTCAACATACAATACATTTTGTGTTTTAGTCTTTCCATTATCAATACTAACAATACATTTTTCCCCAAAAATAGTTTCCCCAAAGGTAATGCTACCTCCTTTTTCTACCTTTAGGATGAGACATTTATTTCAATCCCCTATCATGTGTTTTGAACATCCAGTATCAATATACCAATGGATTCCTTTATCTTTAGCATACATTTCAAGTCCACATTCCTCCTTCATTGGTTCTTCTTTATTTGTTTTCCACACCCTTGTGTATTCTTCTCTATGATTGGTAAGAACATCTTCTTCCATGGTTTTTTAGGAGACTTTATTATATTGCTTCTACAGTCACAGGCTATGTGCCCATAGTTATCGCACTTATAACATTCAGTATCATAATCAAGTAGAGGAGCAAATGAATTGTAGTTTTTGTTAGCAAACCCATGATAACTTCTTGTCTTTTTCTCACATAATCATTCTTCAAGGTCTTATAAGAACCTTTATTTATATCTCTCACATGATCACTTCTTGCATAATATCTACAATCTATTGCTTTATGACCAAAATTATTGCAAGAAAAACAGTTTCCAAGGAAGAGATTTTGGTACTAGTGTTATTGGATAAATTGGTAAATGCAGACATAAATTAATCTCCCTAGATCCACCTATATCTAGAACAAAAAAAGACAAGACTTGGTGCTTTCCCTAAGTTACAATCATTGATATTACTACCAAATAAGGAATTGATGACTTACCTTTGAGATCGCTTCCTTATATCTTTGTTGTTCTTGCTTCTCTCTGACACTCTTATGAAATCATATCCGCAATGATACAAACCAACCAAAGTGAAAGAAACAATAATAGATTCAATGAAAACTTAAACATGTGATCAAGGAGTCATGTAATAAAATGAGAATAATTTTATGGGAAAGAAACATGCCATTGTATTATATTAAGTAAAAGTGGAATATACAACCGAATTGCCTTGATGTCGCAAGTTCCCTTTTAGTGGTCCTTTGTTCCAACACACACATATACTTTCTCTGAAATTTGCATGAAGATGATCCACAAAATCTTGATGGGAAAATGGAGACCTCAAGCATCAACTGAGACAATATCTTTCACACAATATCCAGCCTATTCTTTCAGCAATTCTTTTCTCAATCTTGCTTAACCTTGCTTAACCTTGCTTAACATTTTCCATGAGAAACCTATCATTATATAGGAGAGGGTGAAGCGGTTCAAAGGGATGAGGATGATCCTACCAGATCAAAGAAGTGAGTAGGATCGCAACCATACGAACACCACCTCACATTCCAGAAGATTCCCCTTCTAGAAACTTCATGAACTTCTTTCTTCTTTTAGGTTTCAAATGCCGCCGCACCCTGCCTATATAGTAGCCTGCGGAAACCCCACAAGCAAACTATAGAGAAGCCTATGAAAATCAAGGATTTCCACACTGTGTACCACATTCAGCCTGTGGCGTCCTTCTGAAAAATAATTTTGTAAAGGAAGAAAGCAGTTACTTTTCTCAGGCAAAAGATCATTTTGAGAGCCTGATCACATGCTTGTAAAGTCATCATCAAGGTGACCAAAATAATGTGTAATATAATTCCCCCTAAAGTATGAGGTTGGAACTCGTGACAACCAAAATACTTTGTAAAATACGTGTGTGTGTCGGGAACAAGAACACACCAATCGAGAACCTGCAAACAATCAAGAATCTACACAATATTATACCATGTTTGAGGTAGGTATTCCCATGTTTAGACTACAAATGATTTAACTCATAAATGTAAGTCATGGACACCAACTATACACTATGGATCCATGTCATCAAAATTCTACATAGTCACCAAGAATACACTGTGGATCTATGTACTAGAAAACTCAGATGTAGGCATAGCCACGAGACATACAAAGTGGATCTATGTGTCAATATAAATCATCAATATTCCATCCCAACCTAGACCATGAATGATGAGATCCAAGTTCTTCAATACCGTCATCCGTAAGCACAAATCTAGCCATGTGATTATAGGTGCTGGAGTCAAACATGGTTAGAAACCACTTGATTACTGGTCATTAATGAAGACCATTAACAAGTGCGAGGGAAATCACCATTGATCTCAATGAATCCTAAGGTACCTTAGTACAATCCAATGAATGTGAATAAATGAGATGAAGTCGATCAATCGATGGAATCTCTTAATCAGGGACCAATGATGTGAATCCACTGTCAAGAGCGAAGAAACTTGTCATTGAGGCATGCAGGATCTAAGGTACTAAATAATTTCTAAGTCTTGTTCCTGGATAATGAGTTGAAGTCGACAGGAAAAGACTCGTGACAGGAGGGCCTTGATGTATCCCTCATCAATGAAACAAAATAACTAAAATATTTAGGATAGATCAAAGTATGAATATGATTTGAAACTGACACATGGAAGGCCGACATGGTAGGAATTGACAACTGCAGATGGTCGACTCAATAGAGGGCTTGTTTGGACTTCTCTTGAACATATGGATGACACAACGATAGTCTTGGCAGCATTAACTCAAAGACGACCCAAGATATGAACTTGCAGAGAGTTAGACGAGAGACAAATGGATTTCTCAACCCAGATTCAAATGATGAAAGGGGGGTGTCATGTTTAAGAGCAACACTTTACTGCCAATAACACAAATATAGAGACACATTTCTTTCCCAAAATTTCCCCCACCATTTCTGATGAGTACCTCTTTATTTTTAAACAAGCTTGAGGAGGATAACATATGCTTGTAGATGTAAGATCATCCTTTGGACTAGTCCCTTGGAGTATGTTTAACGAACCCTAAGAAGGATCGGTTCAGTCCCATGTGGGTCTTTCGATGTTTGTTTAATGAGTCCAAAGATAGAAAACTTAGGGGTTTTTCATGTTTATAGAGTGTGAAAAACACTTAAAGAGAACTCTCTCAGTTCCTTTTTCGAAAAATAGATCGACGAGACAGAAAAAGTGATAAAACATCGCCCATCAAATTTTTTATTCAAATACTTTTACGAGCGTGAACAAAACAAGGTCACTTGACAATATTTTCGTTTTTATGAAGTGTAAAAAGAGCTTAAATGATACTCCATGGATTTCGCTTTTCGTGTTACCATGACGAGTACGAAAAAATGACAAAAATATATTCAGTTACGTTCTCATTGATTTTTGAGCATGGGAACGAACAAAGTGTGAGCTCAAGGTTTTTCTGAAAGAACCCTAAAAAGTACTGGTATATGTAACGAACACAAAATCAAATCAAGAAATAACATCCATACTGCATTGATCAGGACCTTAGTCTTTCCATATGCGAGAAACAAAAGACTCACGAGACCATTAGACCTTTAGGTTATGATAAAATGCATTTAAATAATATAAAATATTATTAGGAAAATAAAAAAGTGAAATAAATAGGGGTAAAACCTCTTTTTACTATTTCATTTGCATTTTATTCAAAACTTGCCTAGAAACCCTATTTTTACCTCATACTTCGGTTGTCGAATAGAAGAAGCACAGGTGACCATTTAGCGAACGACCTCCGTCAACACGGTAAGATCTTCATCCTCTTCCTTTTAAATGGATTGAAATTCATTTATATTGCTTAAAAGGTGGTGTTTGGGTAGGGTTTTGGGATGGTAGGCACGTACTGGGGCCGACGCAGGTGACTATTATCGTGACCTGCGAAAATCAATGATTTCCATAGGCACCCTATGGCTCACCTATGGAAACCCCGCACTGTACTAAAACTTCGTCTACGACGACCAAAAACCCAAAAATTTGTGCATGTGTTTGACCAAAAAAGAATTTCAAAAGAAACAATTGAATATGCTAACTTCCTTTTCTCATCTACATGTAGGTATTTGATTACCAAAATGTTGGAGTGGATATAACAGGAACACGAGGATGATGAATTCATGGATTTGAATGATCTGGGCACCATGAATGCCCTTCGATAGTGTGGATTATTAAAATTGTTTAAAATCGAGGGCATGAGAGCCCAACTGAGGCTACTAGAGTACATGGTCCACATGTGGCATGTAGACCAGCAGGTGTTTCGTGTGGGTTTCCAAATTCTTTCCTTGGATATTGAAGATATTTATTTCTTGATGGGGTTATCCCGTCATGGAGCACGTGTGACCTTAACAAGAGGCAGAGGTGGTGGCCTACCAATGAGAGAGTACATCCGTCGATACTGTGAACCCGAGGCCGAGAGATGCAAAGTTATGGTAGCCATCATAGGTGTTCAGGATTTAACTCTCTGGACCATTCTTTTTACCATTTCACATATGGCGGGAAGTGCATCTCCACACATGGCCCTCCAAAGCTATTTTCAGTATGCCTTAGAATGCATAGAACCTCAAGTGTTCAACATGTGTGACAGTGTTCTTCACAGCATGAATACACAACTAACCAAAAGAAAAAATGGGGACCTAAAACAATTCGAGTATGGATCTATTTTGGTGTCTTTATTTCTAGAAAGAGTCCCTCATTTACGCCTACAGGAAGAGTGGGGCATACCAGCGCCACAAGATCCAAGAATGAAGAGGTGGTGTGATCTCATGGCTCAACATGTAGCAGACCCCATCATCAAATACAACGATGCATTCTTTGATTGGTTGAGGCCTCAGATATTGATGATAGATGATTACCCATATACCGGTTTGAAATTTCGATGTGACCCCAATTTGGTTCTACCTGAGGGTTTTCAGTGGGGAGACCTAGGTAAGAAAAACATTTTGTTTTTATGGTGTTTTTGTGAATTTTAAGAATATAATATTTTTTTTATGCTTTCTATTCAATGACTAATCGAAAATTTTGACGATGCAGATGTAGGGCCACACCGACCTCTAGGTACATCCCCTATTTAGAGATGAGGGGAAGCAGTTGTAGTAGTAGGATGGGACATTGGCGATTATGAGGCAGTCGAGTAGAATCTAGAGGGTTTGACAACAGACATCTCAGACATCTCGATCGATGAGATTCCAAGGTGTTATCAATGCCATACTGTGGACTCGTTTGGTTCACTTAGTCAACTACTTCATAGGGTACCACGAGCAGTAGTATGCTACCATGAGCAGCATCCATGATGTTATTTTGAAGAAGCCATGAGATTCATATTTTGATATTTTGGTCTTCGAACGAAAAACACATTTTTGTAAAACATTTTTATCGTTATATATATATATACATGAGGCTTCTACCGGCTTACTTTGCTTTATATACAACATGCGATGTGTGAATGGATTTATAAATGTCTCAAATGTCTGTCTAACACATAATTAGCTAATGCATCAGTTAACGTATTTAGACATCTAGGAATGTGTTGATACTTAATATAATCAAAATAATGTTCCAAGAGGTGAATTCGTAAATATACCTATAACAAATTAGGGATTTAGATAGTATAGATGTTACTTAACTATAGCACTACAACGAGATGACGAATCCCAAGTGAAATAGCATCGATCAATAATTCGATGACTGTGCTATATTCTGCGATATTATTGGTTGCACGACCAAGACAAACACCTTGTAGACTAATAAGTTTGTTTGTAGGTGCGTAGATTTCCCAAGAAGCAGAAGCTAGGTTCTGAGTACTATGACTAGCACCATCAGCGAAGCCAATATAGGGTAGTGAAGACAAAGACAACTGGAAACCAAGCACAATGCAAGGTAAGTAGTTGGGGGTCGAAACCAAATAACGAAAAATGCACAAAAGTAGCACACAAGAGTATGATACAGTAAAAATACAAGTACTCATGCAAAGATGGGCTAAGCATAGTACTTCTTCAAGTAAATCCCATTTCTGGGTTCACTCAAAGGAATGCCATGATAATCCACTAACTCGTAAGCTCTCTTCTCTAACACTCTTTTGACGATATAAGGACCTCGCCAAATAGATTCAAATTTTCCAGCCCCTAATAGATCACGATCTTGTTCGTAAAGGAGAACTAGATCACCTTGAAAAAAAACATGTGGCTTGACATGCTTGCCATATTGGGCTTTCACGTGTTTCTTCTCGGTTTCAATGACTAGGGTGGCATCACGACGGGTCTCATTTAATTGCATAAGATACAATAAACGTTCTTCCTCAACTGAGGTGTTTGGGAGAAGTTCAACGACTACCTTCAATGATGGTATCTCACATTCAATCGATAGGATGACTTCAATGCCATACACTAGTTGAAAAGGGGTAAACCCCGTGGTAGACATTACAGATGTCCGATAGACCCATAGTGTTGAAAACAATATCATGTGCCAACTTGTCTTATGGATTCCTATTATCCATCGAATCATGGTGATAAGAAATTTTTTTAATGCTTCAACTTGACCATTGGCCTGTGGATAGTAGGGGGTTGATTTTTCATACTAAAGACCCAACTTGTTGGTAATCTCAAACAACATAAAGTTTCAAAAATGGCTACCGTGATTAGTAACGATAGCTTGTGGGATTCCGAATAGAGTAATAATATGATTGAATATGAATATGGATGCATTTTTTCTGGTATTGTCGAATGTAGGCATCGCCTTAGCCCATTTTGTGAAATAATCTATGGCTACAATGATGTATCCGTGCCCCTCTACCAAGTGAGGGTTACATGTCATGAAATTGATATGCCATTTTGTGAAAGGTTCGACGGAAACTACACGGTGTAAGAGAGCAAGATGCAATCTTATTTTGTTTTTGTATGTTTGACAAGCATGGCATTTTTGGATGACAATAATATAGTCTTTAAATAAAGAAGGCCAAAAATACCCTGCTCGTAAGATCTTTTGGGAATTAGCATACCCAAACATATGACCACCACATGCTCCAGAATGGTAGTCATTCAATGCTTTCTCAACCTCATCATAGGTGAGACATTGTCGAAAAACAAAGTCAACCCCACGACGATAAAGAGTGTTACCGAGGATAATATACTGACGGGCCTAGTAACGTATACGATGAAGGTCAATGCTAGAAATATCGGGCCAGAAAGTTTGATTCTGGAGATAAATAATGATATCTCCAAACCAAAAGTCATCGAAACTGATCAGAAAAAGTGATTCATCAGGTAAATAATCCTCTGCTACATTTTGTGTCTCAGTGCAGGGAAGGTCACATATCAGTTTTTCAAACACCAAGGATTTCTTAGACTTAGCGTGTTCGAACTCTAAGTCAAACTCCTAGAGAATCACTATCCATTTGGAGTATTTCCCCCCTAGCAATTGGCGCGTAAGAATATGCGACATAGGGTTGCAATCGAAAATTACAGTGGTCTTGCGTAATAGGATATAGTGATGGAAACGTTGGACATCTTGAACAGCTGCCAAGGCTAGTTTTTCAAATGTAAGTATTTGGCTTCGGTGGCCGTGAGACTCTGACTCAAATAATAAATGACATGTTTATCATGTGAATCATATTCTTGGACTAGAACCATGGCAATGGTAGAGTCCGAAGCAACAAGATAAAGGAAATAATCTCGACTATAATTGGGTGGAAAAAGTAGTGGGGTATGGGTTAAAGTCAGTTTCAAATCTTCAAAGGCTTTGTTGGCAGTGGTGTCCCATACGAACTCAGAACATTTCTTCAGCAGTCGAGTAAATCCGAGTGTTAATTCAACGTACTTTGGGATGAAACGATGTAAAAAGTTTTCCTTCCCTTCCAAACTTTTGAGCTGGCGGAGTGAGGAAGGAGGAGGGCGATTGAGGATTGGCTCGACCTTCAAAGGATTTACCCTGATGGCCTGACGTGATACAATAAAGCCCAAAATTTTTCCAGACTCCACACAAAAAACACATTTGTGTGGGTTTAAGCGTATACGATAGAACCGACAATGAAGGAAAATGGATCGGAGGTGTGCCAAATGGTCACTACGACGCATGGAATGCACCGGTAGGTCATCTAGATATGATTGTACAATTTTCTTGATAACGTGGAAGGCGTAAGACATGGCACGTTGAAAAGTCGCACAGGTTTTCCTTAAACCGAAGGGTAGTTTCCGATAGGCAAAGGTGCCCCAAGGACAAATGAAAACAGTTTTGTGTTGATCCACGGGTAATATGTTGATCTGATTATATCCGGAGAAACCATCCATCAAAGAGAATATTTCACTCCCAACAATTTCGTCGACGATCTGGTCAAGGAAGGGGGTGGGAAAGTTGTCCTTAGGACAAGATTTGTTGATATCCCTATAATCAACGCAGAAACAAATCGTTCTTTGTTTCTTGTTAACCACAACTAGATTGGATACCCAATCAGTTAAAGCCACAGGATAAATAAATCCAACTTTAATAAGTTTCTCAACTTCAAGCTTGATAGCAACTGCTTTACAAGGGTGGATCGGGCAAAGTTTCTGCCAGACAGTTTTAGTGCCTGGGTAAGTCTTAATTTCATTTACAAAAATATCAGGTTCAATACCCGGCATCTATTCATAGCTCCATGAGAAGACGTCATGAAAATATTGAAAGAGGGACTTGTAAGTGAAAAATTCATTGGTGGAACACGAAGCTCTGATGTGAACATTTTCGACAACTACAGGTTTAATGGATATGTCGAGGGGGACGGTGGGTAAAATATTACTCAAGTTCCCTTAATATAACACATCGTGTGTGGATGCATGAATGGAAGAAACAACAATAATGGTCGGCGGAGTCGAGATCCATTGGTAACTCTCGATGGTGTGGTGTTCTAGGAAGAGAATGGAACGATGATGTCCATCATCCCAAGGGGTGTCCTCCATATACACAACTGATATAATCATCTCGTCTATGGGAAAAATTACGTGAAACAGATCGGGAGATGAATCACCAAGAGAGGGAGTAGTAGGGGTTGCCAATTGAATGGCTTGATAGGAGGATTCAACCAGACTTAAAGGAATTTGGTTTCCATAGAGAAGATAATCACCAGGGTTAGGTACTATCCACGGGTCGTAGGACGCAGGGGTTTTATGAAAAAAGGTATAAATCATGTTGATAGAGGCGACCAAAGGAGGTGGAATATCAGGTGGTGGGATTGGAAAAGTACCAATCAAAGTTGAGTCTTTTAATAGACCCACACCGACATTCTCATACCCAGGGGGTGTCTTTGAAATGAAGGGTATGTTGCTAGTATGAGCATCGAAGTTAAAAAAGGCCAGTTGATCTACTGCAACAACTTTTCCCTGGTGTGGAAAACGTACTACATGGAAAATAGTAGATACAACTGTACGCATGGAATCAATCTAGCTATAGCTAAGTAAGAGGTTATAATCGAGAGGTGCATAAAAGACCTCAACTTCAACATTGAATGATTTACCTTATAATGTAATATGCAACGAGGGAAGTATTTTGTAGCATTTAAAGCCAGAGCCATTGAAAGCCTTAAGAGTGTTGTGTGATTTAGTAAGAGAAGGAGAGCCAATGGCTTTCCAACAAGTGATTGACATAACACACGTCGAGGCACCCTTGTCGATAACGGTTCGACAAATGTTCTTGTTTTCGACAACGACTTGGATTTGAAACGCTAGCTGAGGGGGTATCCTTGGCATGTGATCTTCCAAGTCAAAGATTATCAAATTCATGTCTATAGGATCGATTCCACCAATGGATTTTAACAATGCTTTCCGTTCAGTGGGACAACTTTGAAGGAATTCGAGAGCTGACATCACGGAGGGTGCTTGCGCAAGGTCTTCTACAATGTTGTAGTTTTGAGTAGCATGCGCATGAGGATTGAAAGCAGACTTTCGAACCATGCCCTTGGGAGGAGGGTGAAGGACTATATCGGGGCTCGGTTGTTCGAGATGAAGAGGACCATTAGGAGGTGGAGTCGAAGGAGGTGGTTGAACCAACGAATGTGGGGTATCATTAGCTTTATCCTTATAAGGAGAGTAATATTTGGCTCAAGTAGTAAGTGAAACGTCATTTTTATTAGAATCACCAGTGCACACAAGGACAGAGGAAGTAGTGGAAGAAGAGGTATGATCATGAATGACCAATTGAGCCTTTTGTTGAGAAGGGAAGGTTTGAGACAAAATGACAGGTGTATGAGGTTTTGTGGTTCCTTGAAGGCATTTTGTGACCTCGACACGTCTTAGACAGTCCTTCGTGTAGTGATCATCACCACAGATAAGGCAAGGATAGTGAGGTTTTTGTTTTTCCTTATCATCAGCAGGTGGTGTCTTGGTCTTGTTGGATCGTGGGTCGTTATTTTTATCTTCCTTATTCCTACCCTTCCCTTTTTTAGATTTATTCTTACCGGTAGGGGTAGATTGAACAACGTTCACTTCTAATGTTTTACCGGTGGGAGGAGTAGGATTCAGAGACTTTTGAACATTAGAAGCATGGGATTTGGGATTGGTGTGAGAGGTATGTGCAGATTAAGGTTGAGCATGGAAAGTATCTATCACACCATCATCAGAATGAGAAGTTTCTAGGGTTGTTGAGGTGGTTGTGGTAGAAGGATGAGGAGCATCAGGGAGTAAGTCGTAAAGAGTGCCCATTTTTGAATAAACAAGATCTAGGTACTAAGCATGACTAATCTTCTGCTCTTCAGTGACAACGCCACCCATGGAAATATAAAATGAGATTTAATTGACGAATGACTTAGTGAACCATTAAACTAATAACTGATCAGGAAGATAGAGTTTGATCAAGCATCTCTTGCATCTCCACTCATGAATATGATAAAAAATGTGGGTGGCAGTGGACTGTTTAAAGAAACTCAAAATCTCAGTTCCTATCTCATAGTGGATAGGCCTTTGATAATGGGTAAGAAAATCCATGGCCAGGGTGTTGAAGTCATTAAAGAAGCCTCGCAATAATTCTATATACCACTTTGCGGCCGAACCCGTGAGAGTTTGTTGAAAGAGATGTAATCGAATGGAGTCATCCATCAAAGAGTTGGATGAACACCAAAGGTGGAAGGTCATTACATGATTATTTGGATCTTCTCCTGGTTTACCATTGAACTTAGGGATGTCCGATGGTAATTTGGCCGGTATGATGGGCCAATGAAGAGAGTGATGGATAGGATCACTCAAAATTCTAGACAAATCGGGTAAGTCCAAAGTGGCCAAAGAGGGAAGTTGTGTGTTCATGTGAGGATACTGGCAAATTTGAGGAGGAAGTCTTGTCGATATACCAGTAGGACCGTAAGCAGTATGCATGTACGTGGATTGTCCTGACAGATTTGACTGAGGATGTGGAGGCATGAAGCCCATAGGGTTGGGTTGATTAGGGATATTCCCTTGAAAATGGACACTAGACTGAACATTCGGACCCCAAGTGGGATTCAAAGAATCCGGATATGGATGACCGTAGTTAGGGGGTACAAAAACATTACCTTGAGAAGGCTGCCCCCCAGTAGGTTGTGGGTTTCCTTGAACACGAAGGTTCCAAAGCTGAGATAACAAGTCTGATGTGTTCGGTCTGGATTGTGTATTATGATATCCAACCTGAGGTTTCCCTCCAAAAGGAGGTGGTGGACCAAATTGAGTTTTACCCCCAAAATGAAGTTTCCCCCTAGCATGAGATTTCCCTCCAGCGAGAATCTGATAACTAGAAGAGAATAGGTGATGGTTGCTTCCAATTTGATTGGAACCACCAGGGATATATCCACCGTGAAAAGGTGGATAAGACCCTCCACAAAGGACCTGAGAAGGTATGGGAACATAACCAACATTAGTGTTATGCCCAAGTGGAACTCGAGATGGAACTTGGGTAGGGATAGAGAAGGAAGTGTTCAAAGGATGATACCCAAGAGGGAGAGAAGGGATAGGTCTAGATGAGCATGGTGTACCAATAGGAGCTTGGTTAACCACCACGCTCCCAGTAGGAATAGTCATAATATGAGGGACCATAGTGGAATGGACCATCTGGAGAGGAATGGTCGAGTTAGGACCAGTTGACTAGGTGTCTGAACCAACGGATAGATAGCAAGTGGTACTAGCAAAGTGATCTAGAGGTATCGTGNCACGTGTAAGTAGCAGACGTTTCAGGCAGTTCAAGCATGGCAGGTATATCCGCTCCTACACCTGAGCTGTAAGGGTCTCACACCATGCGAGATGGGCTTATAAATATGTCAGTAATCCAGAAGGGATAGTCAGCTCCAGGGCCTGAAAGGGGTCTGGTTGGTATTCCAGAAGTGTCAACAACAAGTTCTCTGGATGAATTCAGTCGGAGAATGTGTCTCTCATATCTAGGAGGAATGCGGAAATCTTCTAGAGAATCGAAAATAATTCAGAAACTTTCCAAAGAGGCAGAACCTTCCTCTTGTGAAGTTATAGTGTCCTGGACCTCACTCCGTTGAAGAGAGCCTTCCGATGAATGAGGGGGTAGAGGGGTAGAATCTACCATATCTTCTGGGGGAAGTCCCTATACCCTGCACGAACGATGCGGAGGGTCTATGTTGGTGGAACCAAAAATTTTGAAAAAAAAATCTATGGCCAACTACAAAAACAAACAACACTCGCTAATAAAATCTAGAGATCAAACCAGGCAAACAAACCTTCTTATTCTGAAGTCACTAGTTGGTGATGAAATCCAACATCACGAAATCAGGACAAGAAAAGACTATGCTAGGGTGGAAAATTTACGTTGATGACCTTCTTAAAGGACTTACACCCTGGTGCAAGCTCCCACACATAATCATAAGCTACCTTGAAGACTTGCCCTTCCACAGTCACCTTATGTAAGACCCTAAGAAGATAGGCTACTAAAGATACCACAAACAACAATGATGCCTCGGGAAACAATTAACAGTCTGATCCATGCGCAAAGGTATGGTATCTAGCCTGAAATCAAATTGAGAGGCTTCCACTCATCATTGTGCGTATACCTTCAAGCGACCCCCATTAAACATGCAATCTCTACACCAAGACCAACAAAGTAGGATGGGTAACTCTGCCAGTCTCAATGTGACCTCAGGTTTGACCCTTGTGTGAGAAGGGATTCTGAGGACAAAATGTTTCAAATGGATTTGAACACTCCCTATCACAAGATGTTATTGTGTGTTTTTTTCTTTGGAGAGTGTGTCTCATAGCCTATTCCAAATCTCTATCCTAGCTAATGTTGGTGTAAAAGATCCCTAGAGAATAAAAGTTGCTAATTAGATTTTAAATTATGCAAGGTTTTAGAGGTTGTTGTTTACTCAAAAGGGAAAAATGGAGATGAAACCAATGTTGTGAGAGACTTTGAACCAACAATGTGAAAATAGATATGAATGATGCAATTTTTCGTTCAATGAATTCTATCTACAGTAGAGAGAAATTATTCTTCTGGAATAATGAGAACTATGAAGTACAATTCCTTTTTTTTTTGAGTGAAATACCAAACAATCATGAACAATGCAATTTCTCTATTTGTTCTCTTTCAAAATTTTGAATGCAACTATTTTCTTTATGAATGATTACATAAAAGAATGAAAGACTTTAATTTTCATTTCGAAAACCAAAATAGGGATGGAATGAAGAAAGGACAAGTAATCAATGAAAATAATACACTCAACAAGCACCCAAATCAAAATTTCAATGAAGATGAAAGTAAACGATGACAAGAAAGTGTTTCGTTAAATGTAAATGAAGAATGAATTTCTAGTCAGCAAGCAATCCAAAACGTGTAATCAATCCAAAACTTCAAATCCAATCAAAATACTTTTAATCGAACAAGCACTCAGACACGAAATCAAAGATTATACCCTTGTCCATAAAAATAAAAAACAAAAGCTCGAAAGTTGACTAAGAGAGGTGTTCGATCTCCAAAAACCAATCAACAACAAGTTAAACATTTAGAAAACAATCAAATGCTGGCATTAAAAGTTCCTCCCAACTGATTAAAGAAAAACTGGGCATCAACAGAGGCTAAGATCCAACTCAAAAAATTTCACAGGCGCTATCGCAGCCTAATAGCATATTACAGTGCGGAAATCAAGAGTTTCCACGGGCCACCAATAGATAG
The DNA here is from genome assembly GCA_032191745.1 of Picea mariana. Taxonomy (NCBI): domain Eukaryota; kingdom Viridiplantae; phylum Streptophyta; class Pinopsida; order Pinales; family Pinaceae; genus Picea; species Picea mariana. The sequence continues at coordinate 106,539 of JASDQU010371578.1, forward strand.
GGTGCAGAAAGTTTGCACTGAAACAAACAACTAGGGTGTGGAAATCAAAGGTTTCCACAGGCTATGTATAAGGTACAGTGCGGAAGTTTCTATAAACTAGGAAATTTTGAGGAGAGGGTAAAGGATCTAAGTGAACTTTCAAATCCAGAGAGACTGAATAGATCTCCCACAGACTTAGAGACTGAACTCAAGTAAAAAAGTAGGCTAAAAGAAAATGGCCAACAAAAAACCACAATCAAGTCATATCCCCAGTGGAGTCACAATTTTGTTATTGGATAAATCGGTAAATGCAGACATAAACTAATCTCCCTAGATCCACCTAGATCTAGAACAAAACAAGACAGAACATGGCACTTTCCCTAAGTTACAATCATTGATATTACTACCGAAGAAGGAATTGATGACTTACCTTTGAGATTGCTTCCTTATATCTTTGTTGTTCCTGCTTCTCTCTGACGCTCTTATGAAATCATATCTGCAATGACACAAACCAACCAAAGTGAATGAAACAATAATAGATTCAATGAAAACTTAAACATGTCATCAAGGAGTCATTTAATAAAATGAGAATAATTTTATGGGAAAGAAACATGTCACTGTATTATATTAAGTAAAAGTGGAAGATACAACTGAATTTCCTTGATGTCGCAAGTTCCCTTTTAGTGGTCTTCATGAACAAGTTCCCACGAGCCAGTTCCCTTCTAGAAACTTCATGAACAAGTTCCCGCAAGCCAGCTGTAGAGTAGCCTGCATAAATCAAGGATTTTCGCACTGTGTACCACATTTATCCTGCAACATCCTTCTAAAAAACAATCTTGTAGAGGAAGAAAGCAGTTACTTTTCTCAGGGAAAAGATCATTTTGAGAGCCTGATCACATGCTTGTAAAGTCATCATCAAGGTGACCAAAATAATGTGTAACAAATGGGTTGTGTAAGGCCTTCTTGGTGGAATAGCTCCTCTTAACTCATTCTTGTGAGAAGAACCATATTCCTATTGGTCATCATTTCTTTTCCCGCTGCTACTTTCATTGTTAAGGGAGACTTTGAGAATATTGGCATAACTTTTAGGATTTTCTTCATTTTCCTTTTCTGATGGCTTTGTGACCTTAGTTCTTGCATCTCCCTAGGGGTTATTTTGTTTTTTTTCATAGCCAAGACCTGTCCTGATGAATGGTGACCTTTGAAAAATGAGAATATTATCTTATATTTCAATACTCTTTTCAAACTTCAAGCTTCTATTCAAATAATCAATAGTTTTCTCTAGTTCCTTTCTTAAGGAAACTATTTCAGCTTCTAACTTCTCGCGATTTTCTTCCTTTTCTTTCAAGTGACTTCTCACCACTTCTTATCTCCTTTTTTCCTCTTCTAGTTGAGTCTTTGGGATGATAACTCTCCTCTGTTTCTTCAATATGAATATCCTTATTTTCATGTTTAAGAAATTGCTCCCTTTGCTTTATATTCTTTCCATTGAAATTGTCTATTTCTTCTAAGGAACTAATGAGTTTTGCTTCAAGATTAACTTCCTCAAAATATGGGTTTTCTTTTTGATTATCTTCATTTTCTTCATCAACAGGTTTTGTTTCCATGGTTATGAAGAGATATTCTTCTTCATCATCACTATCTTCCCTTTCTTTGTATTTTTCATGTCCTCCTTTTAGATTTCTCAAAAATTGTGCTTCTTCTGTCTCTGATTCATAGCTGGAACAATCACTCGATCTCTTTTTATAAATTTTTTGTAGCTTGTCCCAAATCTGTTTAGCTGATGTACACTACATTACATTGACAATATTATAATATGATAGGCCACTCTAGATGACATCTATTTCTTTTGCATTGTGTTAACTTGACTCCTTCGTAGGTTCATCTCTATAACCTGTTGTGACTAATTCTTGAATACCAAACCTAAGGGCCATCAAATATTTCTTCATTATTATATTCCATGATGCATATTTTATTCCACTGAACAAAGGATACATGTTTGTAGGGAGAACTTCCTTACAATCTATATGTCCTCGATATCTTCCTTCTAATGTTTAAACTATTTATGAAGGAACCTACTCTGATACCAATTGTTGAACTTATTCTTAAACTTGAGGAGGGAGGAGGGGGGCGGGGGGGGGGTTGTGAATTAGGATAAGATGATTTTTACTTTAATTGAGAATTCATCAATAATTCATTAAATTTAAAATACTAAATGCATTTAAACTCAAATCATGGTACATAGAGTTTAACTTGGAAACCGTTGTGGGAGAAAACCACAAAAACCTATTTTTATAAATGTTTGTAGGCACCAACCTACTGTTACAAATCTTGTAGGAACCAACCTAATTTTACAAATCTTGTAGGAACCAACCTACTAGAGACACCAATATCCTTCTCTAAGCACAAACTTAACAAGAAATTGTGTAGGTACCAACCTATTGGAGACACCAATCTCCTCAGCTCAGCACCAACTCAACAAGATAATGTGTAGGAACCAACCTACTCAAAACACCAATATCCTAAACTGAGCACCAAATTAGTAGAACCTATATAGGAACCAACCTAATATATTCATACACAGATGACTTCCGACTTCACCTACATGGTTCATAATTCATGTATTTCAGAGCATCATCATACCCTTAACTTTCATGCTCGAGCTCCTCTCTTTTCTTCATACGCTAAACATAGATTCAAATGCTAGTTAGATTTATTCTTCATTCCCAAGAGAAACTCATAACATCATTCCCATATTATAATCCCATATTGCAAAATCACAACCCAAAAACAACACACTTTGCAACATCATAGACCTTTAGACTCGAAGAATACTCTCCAACTTCTCTTGTGCACCTCGTATCTCTTTTATGGCTCATATATTATCTTATTTCTTATATTGTCTTCAAATGTAAACATATATCCTATATTTATAGTATTTCCATGCTCTCTTTTAGGGTAGACATGAACTCTCTCACTAAGTTTTCTGATGAAAAAAGTTCATATCTCCTTATTCATAAGGAGTTAGAGGGAGTGTGATATAACATTGGAAGGTTCTTAGAATAAGCGTTCCAACCATATAACATGTAATCCTATTTAAGATAGGTATTTAGAGTAAAAATTCCTTCAAAGATAGGGTATCCAAACTGAGCATAAAAAATACAAAAACAATATTTCCAACAATAACCATCTTGCAATATTTTTCTTGGGCATTTACAATATCCCCCTATTTTTGACATCATTGAAAATGATATTTCCAATAGTAACACCTTATTCACTTGTAATGAATGGAATGACAATGGGACACTTGTTTTCCTTAGCAATCTTATCAAATAGTTTTGCATATCATATAATCAATAAGAGATAAATTTTAAGGCTAGATTTTTCTCATCATACCCTGCTATATTATCCCAAGATACCACATCCATCAATGTAGAGACATTTAAAATATGCTAGAAATATAAGAATAAATTTTCATCAACCTTTTACGATTATTAAAAATCATCCCGATCAAAATAATCTAAGTGCACTTGCTTATCTATTGTCAAATCTTGGTAGTCAAGAGAATGTCTAGAAACCAAGGGTGTTAGAGTAGCTACGAAAATAAGAGGATTGATAGATGGGATAAATGTATCTTAGGGAAAACCAATTAGCACATAAGGTTTTATAATTGGATCAACATGGGTAGGAGTGAGAGGGGATGGTTTGGTTGTCACAGAAAGGTTTAGACTAGGTGAAAATGTAGGAGGATGAGGAATTAATGCAAGTTGACTAGTGGAGATAAGAATTGTGTTAGAGCCTTGTACTAGGTATGCATATGGGGGGAAATGGAGAAGGATGTGGTAGAGAAAAGTGGTGTTTTAGAAGAGGTACACTAAAACAATGTGTAAGGGTTGGTTGAGTGAGGTTGTGAGGGGGGTACTTTATAGGATAGACGTACAAGGTATGAGTGAGTGATTTGTGTTGAAACACTTGATAGTTGGAAGAGGAATGGGAGGAGGCCTGATGGTGGAAAGAGGATTATCCATCACATGAGGGTGCTTCAAACTAAACTAAGGATGAGAAGGAGAAGATAATAGTGATTATCAAGTCACCTTGCATTCCACTACTAATGCAAGGAAAAAATATTTTTCTAGTGTAGAACTCGTAAATAAGGCAATTTCTTGGTGAAAAATAGACAAAATTTATGGATGAGTTACTTTTCAGTGCTAGTGCTATGGAGCTAGAAACTAATTCTAGTAAAGAGATCAATATAGTGGAAGATAGTTTTACCTAGAGATTATTACAATTGTAGCCACCAATACATTAAATCTTGCAGATACCTAGGAGGGTAAACACACCTTCTAAGGAATTGGAAAAATGTTTCCAAAGTGTTAATTCCACTCAGAAGTAAAATGGGTAGAGTGTGTTGCCTCAAGTTCAGAGTGGGACTTCTAACATGCTAAAGACACATCATTAAGGTAGTTTTGTAGGTTATAGATGCTAAAGTCATGTTGATAAAACAAATTAAATAGGTAATGAGACCACATTTGGGTAGGGAAATACATGTGTCTAATTGGAAAACATGAGAGGTGGGACTACCAACTCACTAAAACCACATCACTAAGATGGTTCTGCAATTTGTATATGCTAAAGTCATGTTTATAAAAAGTTTGAAATAGGTAATGAGACCATATTTTGGCAGGGAAGTATAGGTTTCCAATTGGAAAACATTGGAGGTAGCATATGTTTGTTGGTGCACTTTTTCGTTGAGATGGAAAGAAACGCTCTTACACTATGTGTAAATGAGGTTCTTAAATATTGACTGATTTATTGTGGGAAAATATGTCAACTAATACATGAAATATGATAGAGAGGAATATGCATGTGTATTGTATTGTTTCGATGGTTTTCAACCTCCTCAACATGAAGTGACATGGCAATTTCTACCAAGACCGGCTAGAATGTCCAAACTGAAACAATAGTTGAAAGTGATTTTCTATGTGCCTACATCTCCTACCCAATTGGAATCAACAAATCCATGGAGTAGGACTCGCTATCTCTTGCACACTACATGTCCAAACTACTCGTTCCCTTCAAGTATCTAATCACATGTTTACAATATTTCTAATGACCCTATTTAAATTCAACCCTAAACTAACTCCATGCATTAATTATATGAAATATATATAACCCACAATTCACAAAGTATATCAGAGACCTAATCAACTATTTGTATAGAGTAATATCAACCAAATCCTAATTCTCATCTCAACTTAACTTCAGATTTGGAACCATAGGGGTAGAGATGCATTTGTTGCCCAACATCTGAAATCTTTTTCAAATTTCCACAATATACTTTCCTTTTCTATGGAAGACTTCATTTGCAACATGTTAACCTCTTCTCCAACAAAATAGTGCAGCATCCCAATGTCCATGTCAAATTCATTGAAAATTAAAGAAAATGTTTAATCATGTCAACTCCCTCTTTTTGAGAAAATCCTATAGCAACAAATACGATCTTGTACTTTTCAATGTTCAAACCAGCTCCATAATTGATCTTCTATATCCATCTAGAATCAATCATTTATTTCTTAGTAGGTCTTGGAACTATCTGCCAAACATTATTCTCGAGGATGTAGTTGTACTATTTTTTCATGGCATCACACCATACCTACTCTGCAGTGGCCTCATCAAAGTTGGAAAGCTTTGTATCAAGAATATAATTCATTAATGCAACATAAGTATGAAACTTCTTAGGCCTGTTACTCACCTGAATTGTAGATTTAGGTGCTCCAAATTGTTTATATTTAGGCGATCCAACTTGTTCATGTGTATTGTGCAATGTCTAGGTAAACCATTCCGGCTTTCTAGCTAAACTAGAACATGGTGAGGCCTCTTTTCCTTTGTTGGAATCTTCCAAATCTGAATCAACAAGTCAATATAAAATTTCTATCTTTTACAATTCCAGGAGTGCAAAACCCATGCAAGATATTGTTAACCATGTGTACACCCTTCTAATATGTTTGTAGAAATTTTCATTTTTCTCTAGACTGTCCCTTATAAATATTGAATGAGAAACCAATGAACCATTTTTTGGTAAGCTATTTGGAACTTATTTACCATTGAAGAATCCCCCAACATTGGTACAATTCCAATCCCTAGTTTCTTGCACATAATGGTCCAATGATTTCCTCTACGTCATGATTCTAAAAAGGCCATTTGAGATGGACATCAATAAAGAAAATGCACTTCTTAATGGTGTCAACAATAGCATCTTAGATTTGTTAACTGAAGAGCCTAGGTGTGCCTTTGAGAGTTCAAGAAACCAATGCTGAAATGAAGTTGTTGATAGATCATGTGTATCAGAAACTAGGTTCCCACAATTGTGAGGAGGTTGCTACTACATAAAATGGATAAACAAGGATTGCTATAGTGGATAAGGGAAGTTTGTATTAGATCAATTGCTAAAGAAGTGAAAACAAATGAACACCCTCATTGGAATTCACAAGGAGTGTAGGGTGGGAAATTTTAATATGGAAAAAGTGAGTGTCTATTTAGCCTAAGCGGAGGAATCAAAACATGAAAGCAGTAAATATAATCCATGCAAATGAATAGAGGGGTCAATCAGTCTAGGGTTATTCTTATCGATAACTTATCACAACAAATCTACTAAGTGACTATAGAACATGAACATGCTATAATGTTTTAGAGTAGAGGAATGGGATTGTGATTTTTGTGGAACAAAAATAAAGGGAAGATCAAGCAATCCACTTTTAGAAGTAAAAAAAGAATGTTGTGCTACAACAAAATAATTTTTTTTCTTTTCTATAGAAAGATATTATCAAATTTGTTGTCAAAAGTGAGAGTATAATGTGCATGGATCTAGAGAGAGTGAAGAAGGTAGACTTTAGATGAGTGCTAAAATAAACTAAGATCTTGAATCTACACAAAACTCAAAGAGATTTGGGAAATAAACAGAGGACCAAGAAGAAGAAAGGAGGAGACCCTTAAAGAAGTGATATATCTAGGCTAAAAGGATCAAGGATCAATATCTATTGAGGATGAAGAAGGTGATATGTAATGGAGAATAAATCTAAGGTGTGTGGAGTGAGGGAAACCTCCAAAAATCATGACACTGTATGAGTGTTGTTTGGGTGCTGAGAAAAATTCATGTGAGAAAGAAGGAATGAATCACATATTGAAATTGTGAACTTTACTTATCCCTGTACAAATTGAAATCTATTTGAAAATGGTTTTTGAAAATGGTTCTTTTGATGAAGATGAAGAGATGATTTTTCAAAAATTACAAGAAATTCACAAGAATAAAACTATTGACTTACAAGAATCTCATGATCAACTTCAACAAGAAGTTAATACCTTGTAGACTACTATTTCCTTATTGCTAATAAAGAATGGAAAATTAAAGGATCATCTAGAACAACCCATACCTAGTTGGAGGATGAGGCTACGTTCTTTTAGACTACTACTTTGTAGAGGTATGATGAAAAATCTTTTTCCTTATTACTAATAAAGAATGGAAAATTGAAGGATCATCTAGAACAACCCATACCTAGTTGGAGGATGAAGCTACGCTCTTTCAGAATACTACTTTGTAGAGGTATGATGTCTTAGAAACAATGTTAAGCTTGTATTTTAGAACATCATGAATGGATTTGAAAATCAAACAAATTCACTTATGATTTGGGGGAGGAATTTAAAGACCTCTTTCATAGATAAATTAATGGCTTGAAGGAGAAAATTAGTAAGCTAAAAGTAGCCAATACCAAAACAGAGAATGGGGCTTCCCACTTATATGCCTCTATTGATGAGCTTCTTAAAGAAAGACAATGTCTAATTATTTAATGAAAATTAGAAATTGAAGAAAGATTATGATCTATTCTTGTTCCAAATGGCTAAGAAAGGTGAGACCATTAAATGCTTGTTGGATTGCAAAGAGGGGATTGAAATAGAAGTTAGTTGATTCGAGATCTTGTGAAGAAATGATGTTGTTGAGCTTACTAACTCTCTAATTTGTCCTTTTACATATGATGCTTTTGCTTGTGTCCCTACTAATTGTATGGAAAATGATTGTATGGAAAATGATTTTGATTTTTTTGACACCTCCTCATGTTTTGTTGGCTACAAATGTTGTCTTTTCTCTCAATTTAAAAAAATATACTATAGGTACGGAATTCCAATTGTGAAGTGAGTTAAAATAGCTTAGATTAAATCTTGAATATGATGAACATTCATTTGCAAATAAGATTGGTTTTACAAAGTCTAAAAGAGTCTTGTTTGTTGTAGGAGGAAGGCGTTCTACTAAATTGTAGAAAAAAGCTAACTATTAATTATTCTATTTAGGAGACTCAAAATTTTGTGGATAATAATATGGGACAATTTTAAACTATTATTGGAAATAATATTGGTATTGATCAAGGCCTAAAGATTCATTATATATTCTTTTGAAGATAAACAATTATTTATGCACATGCTTAAATAAAATCACAGTAGAAACATGTAGAATCATTCTATATTCTAATTGTACGAATGAAATTTTTACATCAAATTAGGAAGGCAAAGTTATATAAATAATATTTTTATTACACTTTGAAAAAAATGCTTAAAAAAACAAACTTTGATGCAACAGAATCAGTGCAATTTGATACGATGAATAAAGCTAACAACAGATAATTATACGTATGCACATTGCCGAGGATCAAGATTCTCAGCCTCAGCCGTGCAGAAATTCATTCAACTGCATCTCGATATCCTCCTCACTCTTTTTCTTGATCGATTCCAGTGGCTTCCCTCCATGCACTAGCTTTGCATCTTCAACACCTGGGCTCTTTTTGTTGCAATAAATACAGTATAAAACCATCTGAGCCAACCCCAATTGCACTCCAACAAAGTTTGGTGCCTGCGCAATATGAAATACACCACAAGGGAACAATTCGCTAAGAGGGAGCTTCATATAGCGGTTCTTACTGCGCGATATTGTTGGTCACATAAAATAATCACGAGTTTAGTTTTGTCAAATAAACTCGTAAGAACGATTTAATTATTATATTAACATGATGACAATATCTCTGCTGAGAACGCCATACACCATTCACAGCACACTTCCGAGGAAAGCGAACAACGAGAAATAGAAGCTCGGCATGAATTCCACGCTCTTTATTTGAATTACCAGTCGCTCTATAACGATAAACACAGTATCAAATATTAACAATAGGCATTATCAGTAGCAATGATGGAAGCTGGAAGCTGTTGATCCTTTTGAGATTCTTTATTCTACCAGTGGTATAGTGCACCATAATTATGAAAATAAAAGTAGAGCGGAGTAAAGCTTACAATTACGGATAGTGGCGAAGCGTAGAGAATAACAGTCGCTACCATTCTTGAGGTTCCTACAAGGACCTTTTTATGCTTGTGATCATGTACGTACATTGCTGCACTGTACATCAGCAAAGCAAAGGCACTTCCTGTAATGTCATGTCAAGCCAGAAAGATCAGATCGCATGATTAACATTTCAGTTCATATACAATGAACATAACTAGGTCTGGTTTTGATCATTAGAAACCGAAATTCGTATCTATAATTATAGGGGACTGAGACAAAGCTTAATATTTAAGGATATGGTAGTTCTGAGAGACCTAAAATTCCAACTCCCAAGCGTATGAAGTTGTTCATCATTTCTTTGTTCTGAAACGCTGAGTTCTCTACTTGCACCACCAGGCAAAGAAGAGGAAACCAAGAGGTGGAATAATTCTCTTGCTTATAGTATTTTCAGTATGAGCATACAGCTACAAGAGGGTGGGTGTTACTTATACCCGTTTTCTAACTTGCAAATTTACTATGCTTTCTCTCTGTTTCTGCACAGATATTCTCTCCCACTTGGTGGACGCCAGTGCGAAAAAACGTGATGCAGCATGAGAAATCGTAAAAGCTAAGTTATTCTAGTACCAGTCATTCTAGTGGTTTGGGTTGATCCTAGTTCTGCAAAAGGTTTCATCCCTATATTGCTTTCCCGTGAACCGTTAAAACAGAATGTTTCATCCCTAGTTCACTAGCTTTTGTTTTTGACCGCCATAGGTCTTCCTTGTTTCTCCATAGATACCAACGAATTTCTCCTGAGCGTCTCTCTCAGTCGAATATCTCCTCTATTCTCATTATAAGTATCTTGGACCATATTCCATAAGTATCTTGGATTCATTTCAGTCTTGAAGATTCTGCCACGGTGCTTTAGTATTTTTATTAAAGATATTGCTTTAGTATTTTATTTCAACGCTTTTTATAATTTATGGTGCCTTTTTATAATTCTATGCAGCCTTTCATTATTAGGTGACATTTTTGGTTGTACATGTTTGAGTTGAATCTTTCCTATATTTACAGCATCGGTATCTTGCATTGATTTTCACTGGTGTCCTGGATTCATTTTAGTATTAAGAAATGTCCAAGACACTTTTGTTTCGTACGGTTAAATTGTGCATTGGTATACTGGGTTCATTTTAGTATTAATAAATATGCAAGATGCTTTTGTTTCGTACGGCTTAAATGCAACTCTCACATTCTAAAGTATTACTTTACACGTTATTCCAACCCGATTTTTTTATGTTCATCATTTTATTATTATATGGTGGCAACTAAATTTTTTAAATAAGTATTACTTGATACTTTATTCCACCCCTTTATAAATAAATAAAGTTCAACAAAGTCCGTACGAGATCAAGTTTTATGAAGGTTTAAGTGTCCCAACATAAATCAAACAAGTTTCCTTTTATTTATTTTAAATGGGTAAGGTGATAAAGAGTTAGAGTAGAAATAAAATACCTTTACTAATTTATAATTTTATCTATTTTAGTGTTTAGAATTTTAACTATATTTATATGTTTACCTAGTAGAGTCTGGTTACTTAAGTTTAGTGTTTAGAATTTATAGAATACTTTTTCAATAATGTGGCAGTAACTTTAAGCATCGCACACTACTAGTTCCACTTCTCAATGAATTGACACTTTATCATGACCATGTTCACACTGCTTAATTTGCAATAAAACAATTTAACCTAGCGGTGCCCGTAGGCCCAACAAACAATTTAATGTTCACACTGTAAAGAGCATGGCACAAGGTCGAATATTTTACACTCTAACAGTGTGACTCACCTAATGGGATGTAACACTAACATACATGTTGATGCAGAAATATATGTGGTCCATCGATGCATAAACTCTAATTGTATGCACTGGTGTTGTTCGAAGAAAAGAACCAAGATAAATTTCCAAAAAAAAAACATAGTGGTGCATCCTTAGTGATGCCCCGTTACCTATGTGTTATACAACATTATGCATTGCTAAACAACATGTGGGTGCTTTGGGAACATGGGAGCACTGGTGTGTTCAATTTAACCAAGCACACTGCTAAGTTTGTAGGACATAAAGTTTTTTTTCCTCTAAGTATTTCACATATCTTCCCAGGGTGTTTCCTAAGCCCATTACAATTTCTTCAAGCTAGAACTTCCGGGGAAGGGAGTAGAGGTGGATCGAGACTGGTGCAAAAGAGAAATCCTCTTTTTCTGGGCTGAAACAATTTGTCCAAAATCAAAGATATAACCAAAATTAAAGGAATATGGGCCATTTTCAAAGACCCGATCTTTGTCTTCTAGATTGTAAAAAATGATCGTGAAGAATCCTTTTGATTTGAGCTGAAGACCATATTCCCCTTTTCGGTTCCACCAATTTTTAATCCAACGTGCTAGATCTCTTTTAGAGGGCCATAACCCTAATAATTTTCTAATTAGGGCATGGTATTTTATAAACTCAGTGTGCTCCCCGACTCTTGTTGAGTTTATAATGTATCTTGGTTCCTTAGTTGTTTGAGGGATGCATTTTCTTGGTTCTAAAGTGTTAGTTGCCTTTGGATGAGATGTTTTTGCTTCCACCTCGATATCCTTCCCGAAGCTCTGTTCATCATGCAGTATTTTCCCTTGAAGATGAGGCGACGAATCAAATGACGACCTCCTTTCCCTGGCGCCTACATTCTCATTTGCAACTACATTTCGATATGAGGGGGTTTGAACCCCCCTTCTGTATCCATGTTGCTCAACCAGTCGTGTTGTTGTTTCTAAAACCCGCGACTGAAGAGAACACCTGAGATTTTTAGGGTTAGATGCACATTATCATGCTAACCCTAGCTCAACAAGAGGCACGTAAAAATGTCACCAAGCAAAAAAAAAATGGAATAAGTGTGATGATGTTGATCTTACTAACTCTCTGATTTATTCTTCTACAAATGATGCTCTTTCTTCTATCCCAACTAATTGTATATAAAATGGTGTAGACGTTTTGACACTTTCTCATGTTTTTTTGGCTATCAACTTTGTGTTTTCTCCCAATTTTCAAAAAGATACTAGAAGTACAGGGTCCCAATTGTTATGTCAAGTAAAATTGCCTAGAGCATCTCCTGGATACGATGAGAATTCATTTACAAACAAGAAAGGTTTTACAAGTCTAGAAGAATTTTTTTTGTTGCAAGAGGAAGTCATTCAACTAAGTTACATAAAAATAAAATTCAACTATTAATTCTTCTATTTAAGTGACTCCAAATTTTGCTGATGTTAATATGTCATAATTTTAAACTATTATTGTAGATGATATTTTTCTTGATGTGTAGAACTGTCCTGAACCTTTGCTTGAGCAGGAGATGAGATTACACAATATTTTTATCTAGATTGAGATTCTTTTCCATATCTAAAACTTCATGATAATGATTGGACCATAAATTGACATTCTTGGATTAATGGAAATTATATTTTCAAATCTTTGTACTAGTACCAATTAGAAAGGTGGATTATGGTTGGATTGACGAATTGTCGTGGCAACATTTTAATAGGTGTTTGATGACTTCTTACAAATGTAAATAATCAATTGTATAATAGTATATTTCTCATGTTTATTGACATTGGTCTATTGGATTGTTCGACTAAGGTTCAACCACAAATGTTTTTATTACTAACATTTGACACTTTTATTGTTTTATGGACTATTGTATTGCTCCCTTAGTTTTTTTTAAAGAGGGGATGCTATTGAATGATGCTAATATTTGGATGAGTGAAATCAACTTGATGTGTTTAGATGTTTTATCAACTAATATGTACTATTTGGACCAATTGTGCTAACTTAGACTGAGATGTTGGGATATGCAGATTGAGTAATGTTCCATTGAAGCAACTAGCTATTTGATGATTTCGTCTAAATATCATGTTTGGTGGATAGAGACTAATCATTATTGATGTGTTATTCTCTAGTTAACTAATTAACTAGAACTATATTGCATTATTGACTAGTTGACTCCTACACTGGGATTATGTTGTGTTGTTTGTCTAGCTAACCCATAGGTTCGGACAGTTTGAAAAATTGTTTGGGAATTTTATTGTTTGGTTTGATATTATTTGTGTATCCCCTATTTTATCAACAAGGTGGATAGATCCTTTCAATGATTTCAGTTCAAACTCTACTTTCATAATCATTAATTTACCATGGATTGATGAGTATGATTGATACTTACATGATATTATTTGTGTTTGGAAGTGTTTCTTACTATACCTAGACGAATTATTTTTCTTTGGTGATCATTAATTTTCACTCATATCATATTAAGGGGGAGAAATATGTAATTTATTATAGAGGTGGCAAGGTGGTAGAACCAATGGTTTTGTGTAATCTCATCTTGTTGGAGGACATGGATTTGAGTATTAGAGGGATTCAAATGATCAATTGAATATGCTCATTTTGATAATTTCCATATCCACTTTTTATGGGAAGTTACGAAGACGTGGTCTGGTAAATGATGATTTGTCATTTACTCAAACATACATACATACATACATATATATATGATTGGTTTATCATTAAATATTTCATGGAGATTTACTGCTTGCAGTTAAGTACTAATGATGTCTATTTACACTATCATTGCTATTGGAATCTCTAATGTTTACTTTAAATGTTTATTGCATGTTCCACCAATATGGATTTGATTTTCCCTTCTAAACCATGGTCAATACCTCTAAATTATTTCCTAGTATGAAAAACATCCTATAGGTGCTCATAACCTACTCAAAGATCAAATATCCTTTTTAAAAGGCTTATGTGGTGCTTTGAGACCATGTTTAGGCCATGGTTCCTTCAAATATTTATACATGAATTGAGGCATTTTTTCCCTCTCCTTACCATGGAAAATACCCAAAGACCCATCCTTGGTGCATAATACCTCCTAGTGGAATGCATAATTGGAGGGAAAATATCCCTTTTAAAATGCCTCTATAGTTGTTGAAGGACTCATTCATGGGTCATATGACTTAAGAGATTAATTCAGGTCACAATACCCTTTTTTTTCTCCCTCTACCATGGACAAGGTCTCTATTCCCATCCATTATGTCTAAAAATTTATAATGATTCCCATATATCTCATTTAGAGGCTACATACTATGCGCCATAGAAGACTAATTTTGATCATAAAATTCTCATGTTTTACTTCATTTTTACTTCTTCAACCATGATCTATGATCTAGGCCTTCATACCTATGACAAGTACAAAATATCTCATAATGATGCACATATCCAACCAAGAGGCCAATGATGTAGGTATATATGGTGGTTGGAGGCCTAGTTAAGGGAATAGGGCCATAGGGGCTTCATTTTTTTACAAAGGCCCAAAATCCATCTCTCGTGTGTAAAAGCTCCTAATAATATCCATATCCCACTCAAGTACAAAGGTACTTTCCAGAGGTTTTTGTCGTTGTTTGAGAATTATTTCATGTCCCATAAGACCTATAGTATTGAATTAGGAATGAAGGACCTTATATTTATCCCAATAATACTAAAGGCCCTCATACCCAACCCTACTAAACAAAAATCCTAATGGCACCCCTATCCCACTTGTATACAAAATATCCCTTTTAGTGGCTTTGTGCTACAATTAAAGTCCTTGATCATGGACTGTTAGTTCAAGAATATTTGTTTAGAATCTAATTTCATGAATTCTCCTCCAACCATGGCTAAGGGCTTGAAACTTCTTGATGATGCATCAAACTTGGTAATTGCACTCATATCTCACTAAAAGTATAATGGTTCCCTATAGACGACATATTATGTGGTTTATGGCATCGTTTATGGCCATTTATCCTCAAAGTATGTATTAAGTACTTGGAGGCCAAAGATTACCTATGACCTATGTTTTAGTTTTAGGACAATTTCATGGCTGATGAGCCTTAGAGGTCCATTTATGGTGTCAGGACCTTGTTTTGCTCATTTAACTATGGTCAAGACCCGAGACCCATCCATACTATAGGTAAACCGTCGTTCATGCATATACCTAACTTGTATGTCAAAGAGCCACTTTCAAAGGTCTATATCATATTTTGTGCCCTTTCATTGCCCAAAATCTCAACAGTCTTAATTTAGGGCCTAACTCCCTTAACTTCTTCCCCAACCATGGTCCCAGATTCATCCCTAGTGCACAAAACCTCATGTTGGTACCCTTAACTTCTTCCCCAACCATGGTCCCATATTCATCCATAGTGCACAAAACCTCATGTTGGTACCTTTATCTAATTCTAAAGATATTGATCTCCTATACAAGGCATGTTTTGTGGTTTGATGCATTTCTCATGGCCCTTGGTCTCTAGAAGCTTCATCTAGGACCTGTAGGCATTATTTCCCTCCACCAACCATTGGTAAGGTTTTGTAATGCACCCCTACTATCCAAGGTGTTATACGAGAAACCTTACTCCACTTGGAGGCCAAATATCCCCATTAGAGGGCCGATGTGGTGGCTGAAGCATTATTCACGGCCCTGAGCCCTAGAAGCTTCAATTAGAGCCTAATTACCGTGTTTTCCTCCTTTTATAGTGGCCCATGAGCCCCAGAAGCTTCATGTAGAGCCTAATTACCTTCTTTTCCTCTTACAACGACCAAGTCACCAAAACCCATCCCTCCATGTGAAAATCCTCCTAAGAGAACCCATATTACCATTTTAGGTTAAATATCCCCATTAGAGGGACTATGTAGTGGTTTGAGGTATCGATCATGGCATAAACATTCATTCTATAATCTTTTGAAAATAAACAATTAATTGTGCAGAAATATAAAAACATCATGAGGTAAACATGTAAAGCTCTTTAATACCTTTCCAACATTATTAGCATGTGCATATTCTTGTGCATGCTTATCTATCAAACTTTGTGGTAGCATGTGTGGTAGTTTGAAAGGAATCATGACTATTGTAAAAGGAACTGCGCATTCTTGTTTATGAATTCCCCATTTCCATTTTTTCAATCATCTACTTTGTGGAAACATCCAATAATATTTTTTTAATACTTAAATGATATTGAACAAAACAACATTTAATTAAATATTTAAACCTTTATAATCATGTCCCTATTTATTTATAATATTAATTAAATAATAAATTTTATTTTTATAATTTAAACATTTTATTTCAATGTAAATCTTTGTATACTTTGAAAGAAAATTTCTATATGTATCTTATAAAAAATAATAGTGATTTTTATATTTATCTTTTTTATACATCATCATGAAAATTTTGGTATTTATTTTTATCTTTATAATTTAATGATTTTTCATATATAATATATAATTTGAATTATTGAAAAAGTAAAGTTTATATAACTTATAAAATTTGAATATTTAATTTGAATTATTGAAAGTAAAGTTTATATAACTTATATTAGAATATTTTGAAATTAAAATTTATATAATTTATAAAATTTGAATATTTTGATTAATTATATTTTATTAAAATTTATATTTTAAAAAAATAATAATTAAATTTATATTTAAAAAAAAATTTGATAAATTTCATATTACATTGAAAATGAAAAGTTTAAAAAGTTTAAAATAAAATTTAAAAATATTAAATAAAATTATAATTTTTAAATATAATCATATATATTTTTAAACTAAAAAATTGGTTTTCTCACATTTAAGGAAAAGAAAAAAAATATTCATGATAATATTTTGTAAGTATGAAAGTTACACAAATATTCTTTGTCATGGTGGACATATATACAATATTAAATCATGAAACATATAAGAAGAATAAAATATTTTACATCTTTAAATTATGAAGGTAGAGTAAAGTTATACTAGTACAATCATATTAAAGACTATATTAATTATTCTTATAATAAATAGCTAAAATTAGGGTTGGGTTAGGATTTCATATTAAGGTTAAGGTCATTAGGATTTCATTTTAGAATTTCATATATGTCTATTTATTATAAAAGTAATTGATATAATCTATTTGATATGCTTATATCAACCACCTTTATAATTTGATTGTGCTAATATTAATAGTTAACTAATATTCCTTGTCTATTAATTAACAGTGACAACTCTAATTCTAATAATCCCAATTGTAACCCTAATAACATATCCCTAATCCTAAATGATTTTTTTATCCTATCTTCACTTTCAATTATGTTTTCATACTTTTAGGTTTCTATTATTATCATATATTTATTTTTTCATCCTCTTATTATGTTTCACCATGTCAAAGTTTCATCTAACAAGTCATATAGATAATAGTTGGAACAACTGAAACCCACCTAAATACTTACAAAGTAGAGTGTGGATGGCCATGCTAGTAGTAACCTACCATTTCTCAAACTCTTTGCAACTATAGCATAATATAATTATTGACTTGATTATTCTGAGGTACACTTTTCAAACCCATACAAAGAAAAATAAACATTTACCCCAATATGAGAGTTGCATACCATGAGATTCATGGTCAAATATGATACTTGTTATCTATATAATTAATCTCTAAGCTAATGTAACAATGATATATTTTAATTAATTTTTGTTAATTAAGAAAATATGGTAATTATTAGCTAAAGGTAAATTAGGTACACGTTTATAAATGTAAGTAAGATATGAATATTAAATCTCATTCATTGATTTGGGAGGAATAAGAAAAATATATTAACTTTTTCAATTACTACTCATAAGATTAAGATTTATAATTAAAAGATTATTGGTCATTAATTGTGTCCATTATTTATAAATGCAAGTAAGATATGAATATTAAATCTTACTCATTGATTTGGGAGGACGACTAAAAATATGCCAACAACTTTAATTGCTACATTGATTTGGGAAGACGACTAAAAATATACCAACAACTTCAATTGCTAACCATAAAGTTCAGATTTATAATTAAAAAATCATTAATTATTCCATTTCCAATAATTTAACCTATCATTGTAATAAATAAATAGATTAAAAAAAATATGATTATCATTGTAATAAATAAATAGATTAAAAAAAATATGATTATAAAAACAAATTTGGTGCCTGCGCAATATGAAGTACACCACCCATAAACAAATACGTCAGCGGGCTCCTACCTCTGCAAATGCATTTCATCCCTACATTGTTTTCCTGATAACCGTTAAAAGATCTGCCATTGTTTTCCTGATAACCGTTTAATTTTTGGCAAACTCATTTTTTTTTCGCCGCCATAGGTCTGCTTTGTTTCCATATATGCCAACGAATTTCTCCTGACCGTCTCTCTCAGTGGAGTATCTCTCTCATATGTATCTTGGAATTCATTTTAGTGTTGAAAATTTCATATGTATCTTGGAATTCATTTTAGTGTTGAAAATTTCATATGTATCTTGGGAGGATTCATTTCATATGTATCATGGAATTATAAGTATCTTGGAATAAATTTCATATGTATCTTGGGATTCATTTTAGTGTTGACAATTGTGCCACGGTGCTTAATATTTTATTTCAACGCTTTTAATATTTATGGCCATTGGCCATTGGTGCTCTATAAACATATCTGGAGAATATATGAGGTGACATTTTTGGTGCTCTATACTTTGACTAGAATCTTTCCTATGTTTACATCATGGGTATCTTGGACTAATTTTCGTTGGTATCCTAGATTCATTTTAGTATGACTTTCGTACGGTTTCATTTTTGTTTCGTACGGTTTAAATTCAACCATACCGTGTAAAGTATGACTTTACACTTTATTCCAAACACTTTGGTTTTTTTGTATCGATTTTATTATATAGTGGCAACTAGTTTTTTTTATAAAGTATCATTGACACTTTATTCCACCCTTTTTTTAATTCTATATCTTTTATTTTATTTATAGTGTCAACTCTTTTTATATGGTATATCGATTTTTTCTATATAGTACAAAAGCTTCTCCGTAGCAGTCATGAGATGTTACCGTTTCCATTATATATATATATATATATATATATATATATATATATATATGTATGGTATTTATGAGGTATGATAATTTTATTTTTAATAATTATTTTAATATTGTATTTTAAAATTATTCTATTAATATTATTTTAAAATTATTTTGATTAATTTTTTATATAATATTATATAAAACTATTTTGATTAATTTTTTATATAATATTATATAATGGTTAATCATACAATAAAGAAATTTAAAATATAAAAATATAAAAAAATAATCAATTTTATATATAATTTTGGAAAACTATAATTTGAAAAAAATTCTGAGATATATAAATGATTTATGATGATGATGATTAAAGTCCACTAAGACGGAATTGGTCTATTGGACCTTAAGAGGGTAAGTGATTACCTGTGATTCTCACAAGAATTAAGAGAAGCTTTCGAAAATCAACATACTTTTGTTGAATTAAGAGGTTACGAAGGTTGGTAGTGTGAAAAATATTTTGAAAATGAGATCTAATATGGGTATAGGACGAGAAAGTGCTTTTCATACTCAACCTTCTTAGTGTCAGAAAGGTGACTCACTCTTTCCTCCCATGGTGTTTTAGGAATTGACCAACGCCAAGTTTCACTATGGAGCTCCTAAGAATTTGTTCTTATCTTAGCAATGCTTATTTTTTTCTTTATACTTGGGAAAACAAATAGATAATTTTGATCTTCTAGATTAGGGTTGATTACATCTTTATAATACCTTAATTTTCTTTTTTCCTCTAACTCTTTATCACACCACATTTTCTCAAATTTTGATTTGACGATTTTTTTAATAGTATTTTTATTCTGCAAAATGGTGTCTTCCGTGATTCCCCAATAGTTTAGCCAAGACCGAGCATCTCTATGCCATCCTTGCTTGAGTCTATGGTGGTTACGACTCGATTTGAAGAAGTTTTAGGAAGCCTCTTGTCTTCCATGTTGTTTAACTTGTTCTTATACATTATGTAATGAACCTCAAAATCTGTCAAATAAAAAAAATGTTCATGCATTCATTCTTAAATGGGTTCGTAATTGAAAGAAGGTAGCCCTTTATATTTCTTGTTTAAACTCCAAAAGTTTGCTAGAGTCATGGTTGTCGTCGACTCACATTACTACCCAACTTAAAAATACAAAAATGTGCATACTCTGCATTCAAATAATCACTTATAGTCCTGCAGTTATATTCACTTTCATATTTATACAAATATATATCCATATAATAGGCTTAGAACTACAACAATTTTGGGGCTTATGGCCCTAAGCCCTATGTGTAAATTTGTCTCACAAAAACCTGATCAAAAGAACTTATGTAACCAGGATAAAGGTAAAGGGTTGGATTATACACCTCTGTGAAGTATTTTACCAAAATACTATCAGACCCCC
This sequence comes from Picea mariana, assembly GCA_032191745.1. Taxonomy (NCBI): domain Eukaryota; kingdom Viridiplantae; phylum Streptophyta; class Pinopsida; order Pinales; family Pinaceae; genus Picea; species Picea mariana. The sequence goes on from JASDQU010371578.1 coordinate 127,167, forward strand.
TTTAAAAGCATTCAGATGGGAATGGTGGTTAGGTAAGGCCTCCTGGGTAAATTCTTTATAACAATTTTCTATACCCATTTGGCTGTGCTAGCAACTCGTTCGGCTCCACCTGTCCTACGTAAAAAATTCAACTGAACATTGTATTATCTGAGTTCATAATGGTTTAGGGTTAAAGGCATCCATGAGTCGCACAAGTACTTTCTTTAATACGTAGCCCATTAAATGTGAAAGGAAGGGATTGGTCAGACGAGAGTTAAACCCTGGCTAGGCCATTAATGGGGCAGGGTCTATGCGGATATCGAGGCCATCACCTGACCCGTTGTCCACTATGGTTGTGCCAAGTCTACTCCATCACTTGGCCTTTCATACCAACAACATTCATTCTATGAGGAAGGGTTCTTTAGGTTATAGTGGTTTTACTTCTGTCGTGGGGAGGTTCTCCGAAACCTAGCTCCGCGACTTCTTTTCTTGGCGAAGGGAAAGACAAATGTGAGGTCTTCCTCTAATGGAGGCGACATCCTTACCCAACAACCTGGTAAGTTTCACACTATCACTGCATGTTTGGTCGTGGATTAGTGCCCAAGTTCTCTTTTTCTTTTTATCACCGAGGGGTAAACCTACGCGTTGTAACATTTATATTGGCTATTAGTAGTTACTCCCTCATTGCCAAATTTCAAGGAAAGACTTTGGAATTCTTCGCTACTGATAAGTAGCTTCACCATCATATTATTATCTATTCCAAATTTTCGAAAAAGGCTCGATACCTCATTCTTTTACTTTCTTGGTGCTTCCAAGGGTTTTTGTAAGTAGTTTCCTTTAGGGCTTGTCATTCCTTCTCTGCTTCACTGTTCTGTACCATAATTTGATACTGAGTCTTCGCGGAACTTCTCCAGGGTTCCATCCTAGAAGTTAATTTGCTAGAGTGAGAGTCATACTGTAAATGCAATGTATTCTTTTCCCTGTTAAACAAGTTTTAGTTTCGTAGGCTCTCATAACATTAATTGTTATGGTTGGTTATTCTCCATGTGGTGTTTGACTAATGTTTTCCCAACCTAGCTCTATTTATCCTCCTCTAGGAGTTCTTTCGATTATACACCATCCTCACCAATAGCCCGTAACTTCAAAAGAGAAGACTGAATAAACATTTTCATATTTTCTTCTATAGCTCTCGAATTAGCGATACCCCTCAGGTTCGGAAGTCTTATATCATGCAACTGGTAAAAAGTTACGGACTCTATATTGACTTGCCACGACCTTTCATTATGGAGAGGGTGTATGTATTACTCCATGTTAAATTAAAAAATTGGTTCCTGTGGTTAAAATTAGGCATTCTCATATTAACTGTGTATCGACTTTATTTCCTTATGAAGGTCCTGTCTAGAATAATCTCTATGTATCGTCTGTTCCTCCGTATAACTACATTATACTCATCCACTATTTAATGTTTTCTTGAATTGGTGTCAGGACTACTGCACATTTACGAAAATCATATTTGTTGTAAAACCCTTCCCTTTGAACTGGATATTGTGACTAATGATGGGGCTCCGTTTAATGCGAGGGTACCCATCAGATTGATGGAGATCACTCCTCCCCTTCTGGTTCGTTAATGGTTCACGACTAAGATTTGGAGCACACCTATGGAAAATCCAAGATAAGTAAAGGTTTTGTCAGTTGATAACTTCATTGTCTTACATGGATTATCAAATTTCAAGTTTGGTTTGTTCTCTGTCTGTTACTAAAAAAAATTTAAATGCCTTGTTCTTTTATAGGTTTACGTGGATGTTGTGCTCGATTAAATCAGGCACTACTCAAAAAGATATTTTGGTTCCTAGTAAGATAATTTCTTGAAGGATTTGGAGGAATCCTGGTGATGTTGGTTATCACTCCGACGTTCTTTATTTAAGACTATTTGATCTGAATCTTTAGATGTATAGATCTTTGTATTTTTGGCTACATAATTGTTTAATTCCCTTCCTATTATTCGACAGTTACGATTTACTTTACTAGTCTCTATACCATGGACTTGTTGAGATATTTGAGTTAGATAGACATAATGCGATTTACAGGGAAATGAAGAACTGTACACTGATCTGTTTTGGACATTTAATAACAAAATCGTTATTCATAATTTTTTGGTGTCAAGCATTGAAATTCTCTCATTTGGAGTAGATTATACATTAATTTGTGCACACACACACACACACACACACACACACACACACACACACACACATATATTTGTAGGCATAACTATATATCTATAATTATCTTAATTTACATGAGTAAATCCTTTCCACATTGTTGATAGTTGTATTGTCGACAACGTCTATAGCCTATTTGTATAATCCATGGTTATGGTTTTGTGCAGAGATAAATGAGTATAATATTCCTAAATTCATTTCTAGATTTCTTAAATGTTTACACAGATTGAAATCTCACTATAGAAGTTGAATACTTAAAGGTGTATGACCTCATGATGATCTTATGACAGGTAGAAAGTTTCCAGGATTTGAAATTTCAGGATTTTCATGATTAATTTATTTCTTCAAGTAGAATAGATCTATTCTTGGCACGACTAACACACAGTAGTTTTGTAACACCGTTTACTATTCATATCTGTCTCTATTCCCACTATAGATAGAACACATTGCTTTATAAATTCATATATTAATATATTGGTTCTTTTACTACAACAAATAACCTACATAAATCCATATAGATACATTATGTAGTATACTAGGTCGTTCCTACAATAGATAGTATACTATGATCATATAGCTACAGTCTTTAATTGAACCAAATTATTTCTACCACAATTAATCTGCAACAACTCTGTAATTCCATCTAACACATATGACAGTAAGATAATCATCTAGGATAGTAAACGTATACAATCATTTCAATGGCACAATCACGAAAGGAGGAGAGTAGACAAACATATCTAAATTAGTTCATGGGAAAACAAAGGGAACAACCGCGTTCCTCCCAACCTTAGAACCAGTCAATTGAATCACTTGCTCGAATTCACCCCCTATCCTGACCATGAATCCATGAGGGAAAACTTGGAATCTCTCTTCAGCAATGTCTTTCCCCATGTAGTCTCCTCCTTGCCTTACACTTAACAATTTAGTGGTCATAATGGCAAGTGCTCAGTCTTTCTCTTTGTAGCATATTAGGCAGTGTCATGCCTCCTCACATATGCTATATATCAAACAATCCTTTTTTCCTAGGTCTTTTTCCCTCCCTTGGGAATTTTCGCATCTTTCTAAATCCTTGACTTTCAAGGGCTGCCAATGGCCAAATCCCTGATTTTCTACTTGTAACAATCAACCTAGAGGTAGTTCCAACATGTTCCCCACTCATGGAGTCATGGTCAATGGAATTTAACATGGTTGTTCCATTTGTCCTCCTGCAGTAATAAAAAAAAATATTATGTTTACATACAAGTGTCATAGTCAAATAGTTAGTTGGGTCAAATCAGGTCTCTGCCCAACAATCATGATAATTAATTACAATTTATCAAATTAAAAATTTAGAATTGCCATAAATGGAAAAAAAATTCCAAATTCGAATTTATGAAAAACAGAATAATTTTCTAACAATTTTCGACTTTCAAAAATAATTTATTTTTGGGGATGTCACATCCTTTCCCCCTTCAATAAAACACTGTCCTCAGTGTTCTTCCCTTTCCTGGAACAGGATTGGATGAGATTTCTGCAAATCTCCCTCCAACTCCCAAGTGGCCTCCTCAGGACTAAAGTGCTTCCATTGCACCTTTACCTAAGTGATGACTCTGTTCTGAAGTGTTATTTCTCTCCAGTCCAGAATGCATAGGGGTTCTGCCTGGAAATCGCCTTCTGGTTCCACCTGCACCAAGTTCCAATCGATCATGTGAGTAGGATCATGAACATAATTTTTCAACAAAGAAACATGAAATACGTTATGAATTTTTAGATTCGCTGGAAGTGCAAGTTGGTATGCTATGGGTCCAATTCGAGCTAGTATCTAGAAGGGCCCACAAAACCTGGGTGCCAACTTGGCATAGTTCCCGAGTTTTAGTGAACTCTTTCGGGCTTTAACTTTTAATTACACATGATCTCCCACTTGAAACTCCAAGTGTATTATTTTCTGGTCGGCATAACTTTTATGTCTATCCTGTTGTAATTTTGTTACCGTACTTTCCATTTCCTGGAGCATCTCTGGTCCAACCATAAGTCTGTCAACTAGGTTGTCCCAACTAATTGGAGTCGTACACTTTCTGCCATACAATACCTCAAAGGGGCTTAACTTAGCCAAAGTCTGGTACCCATTGTTATATGCAAATTCTATTAGGTGTAGGTAGTCTTCCCACTTGCTTGGTTTTTTTCTTACATACATGCAGAGCATATCCTCCATGATTTGGTTCATTCTTTCAGTTTGTCCATCTGTTTGTGGATGATAACTCGTACTAAAATTCAAATTAATATTTAGCCCTGCAAATAATTATTTCGAAAAAGCAGATGTAAATTTTACGTCTCTATCCGAAATCACAGTTTTAGGAATACCATGCAGTCTAGAGATTTCTTTCATAAATATTTCAGTGATATTTATAGCTTTAAAAGTAGACTTTATAGGAATAAAGTGTGCATACTTACTGAGTTTATCGATTACAACCATAATAGAGACATTCTGTTTCTGAGTTTTAGGCAAACCTACAATAAATTCTAGCGATATGGTCTCTCATTTCCATTCCGGTACTGGCAATGGCTATAGTAGGTTGGCTGGATGTTGGTGTTCGACCTTAAACTGCTAACAATATTGGCACCTAGCGAAGTATTCTGTTGTTTTGCCCTTCATATTAGCACAGTAAAATAGTTTTCTAAGTGATGTTATCATTTTTTGGTATCCTGGATGGCCAGAATACAGTTTCTTATGCACTTCATCCAAGATTTTTATCTTTAACTCTGCTGAATCTGGTATGTAAAGTCTGTTTTTAAATCATAATAGTCCATTTTTGTCGATTCTCAGATCCGGTTTATCTGAATTTACGGTACTGGTTTGTAATTCTGCCATTATCTTAGTGTAATTTTCGTCATTAATACCTGTCGTCCTTATTCTTTGTTCCAGATCACTTTCTTCCCTGCTGATATTTATCTCAAATAATCCATGGACTCTTCTACTTAAATCATCTACTACCTTGTTTTCCTTACCTTTGATATGTCTTACCTCAAAATTGAATTTGCTCAAGAAGGCTAGCCACCTTGCTTGTCTTGCATTAAGATCTGGCTGACTAAACATATATTTCACACCGCTATTAGCTGTCAATAATAAATTTTTTCTGCCCATTATGTAGTGTCGCCACATTTTTAAGGCGTGTATTACTGCTGCCAATTCTAAGTTATGAGTGACGTAGTTTCGCTCATGTTCTTTTAGTTTCCAAAACTCATAACAAATAACATGTCCTTCTTGAGTTAGGACACCACCTAGTCCTTCTTTACTCACATCAACACAGAGGGTAAAGTCTTTATCTGGGTCTGCTACCCTCAAGATGGGTGCGGTTGTCAATAATTCCGTCAACTTGTTAAAACTGTCTTGACACTTCTGTGACTAGTTAAACTTGGTCCCTTTATTTTTTAATGACGTGATAGGGTAGGTTATTTGGAAAACCCCTTTACAAATCTACGATAATATCCGATGATTCCCATGAATGACTGGATGTCCGCTACATCCTTACGTACTAACCATTCCATGATGGATTTTATTTTCTCAGGGTTGACTGCAATGCCTTCTGCAGAAATTACATGTCCTAGGTATTGTATTTCCTTTTGATAAAAAACACACTTATCAAATTTGGCGTACAGTTTGTGTTTCTTCCAAGCAGAATTATGCTTAAGTGTTCTTTGTGTTCTTCTTCTATTTTAGAATAGACCAGAATGTCGTCGATAAATACCAATACGAACTTGTTCAAGTACTGATTGAAAATGTTGTTCATTAGACACATAAATGTGGCTGGTGCGTTAGTGAGTCCGAAATGTATGAATACGAATTCGTAGTGTCCATATCTTGTTCAAAATGTTGTTTTTCTTATGTCCTCATCTTTTATCCTAACTTGATGATAACCGGATCGTAAATCCAACTTTCAAAAGATCTTGACCCCACCCACTTGATCGAAGAGATCATTTATCCTAGGTAAGGGGTATTTTTTCTTAATAGTCATTTTAATCACTTGTCTATAATTGATACATAGTCTTAGAGTACCGTATTTATTTTTCACAAAGAGGACTGGTGCTCCCCATGGTGAAACACTTGGCCTGATATACTCTTTATCCAATAATTCCTATAGTTGAATTTTTAATTCTGTCAATTCTGGTAAAGTCATTCGGTAGGGTGCTTTAAAGATATGGGCAACACTAGGTAGAAGGTCTATAGTGAAGTCTATTTCCCTTCTAGGAGGTAATTTAGGTATTTCATCAACAAATACGTCTCTCAATTCACGTAGGGCAACAAATTCTTCCAAGTTGGGCTTATCTTCTTTTTCTAACAGATTCATTATTTGGATGGTGTAAACTTGGCAACCCTTTCTCATGCATTTCTTGAATTGCATTGCTGAGATTTGCCTAAGGGTGAAATCATGAAGATCGGTTACAGTTTTGCTTGTTTTATGAGAAAAAAAATTGTACTTTCACAAGTTATTCAACTTCCGACATACAAAAGTATTTTTTTTTTTTTAGAATTTCACTTTATAGTAAAAACAAAACTTGTGAAGAATTGTGTTAGCTTTCCAGTGACTATTTTTCAATTTTTTTTTTATCACGATTTGATATGTCAATTTGACAATTGTTTAACAGTATGTTCCTTAAACATGAAATAAATGATAATGAGTTACTTATTTCTACAACAATGTATCTATTATTAAACTTATGTTTTTAAGAAAAAAATATATTGAAACAATCTACAAAGACTCTATTGTATTATGACTATTGTTTTGAATTTAACGGATGAATATTATAATTTCTATAATTTTTTGAAGCTGACTAAGCTGAAAACGTTGCAAATTTTAAACACATATTTTTCTACACATTGTATCTATTTTAATTTTTACTTAAAACTAAAATCTAAATATACCCTTTTGAAAAGAATAGTTTAAGGATTATGAATATATTTTTTTCCTAATTTTTCAGTGTATATTTTTAGAGATACTGATATTTCATTTCACCGAATCATAATGTTTGCTGGAAATATTATGTAGTGACATTTTTTAAAAATTAAATAAAATTAGATAAAAATAAAGAAAATGAAAACAAATTATAATAATTGAAAGTAGATTCAATTTTGGAAATGATGGTGTCATTTTCAAAACCAAATTCTCAATGTTTTCAGGAGTCCGCAACCTTTGAAGTTTAGTTATGCTTGGGGAAATTCTTTGGTTTTAGTTTTCAGTTCCAATTTCCTTTTTCCGGCCGAAAGACTAAAATCTAATGGAATCCATCAAAACTGAATGGTTTCCAAGTCTTTCGGCTGAAAAAATAATTCTTTCGACCGAAAAAAACTTCTTGCGGCTGAAATACTGTCGAACGAATTCCATCTGTCAGAAAAAATGAAACGACACGTCGTATGGTTTTCTTTCACACCAAATTGTATAAATAAGATTTTGGCCGAACACATTTAACACAATCCATCAAATGAACAAAGAGATATAAGCTCGAGGATAGGGATTTCAAATCATTTCTATTACTGATTGCAACTGTATTCTTTTCTTTCTTTATTTCTTCCCTCTGTTCCATAGGCTTAATCGGAGGATTGATATCGATACATGGTGGTTTTTTAGAACACTTAAAGAAAGTTTCGAATCATCTTTTTGGTTTTTGTTGAGTAAGGTAAATGATGTTTGTTCAAGTTTTTATTGGAATAACAATTTATATGTTGAAAGATAAATGTTGAACATTTTTTCAAGGTGAAGTCTTTGTTGAACATATCTTTTACAGATAACTATAAAAGTCATGGGAAACAAAAGTTTGTGCAAGAGAAAATATGATCACACTCGAGATGATACTCGCCAAATCAAACAAAAGAAAGAGCTTTATCGAAGAAAGAAACAAGAACATGTAAATATTGAAGAAATAAACAATGATAATGTCAATAGAGATTTTCAACAAGAAGAAGTTCAACCAGGTATGCATGCACATATGATGATCAAGCACACGCCACACATTGGGACTGTATTCAGAAAGTACAAAATTCAAAGTATAGAATTCAAATTAAAAATATTGTAAATAATATAATTGATTGTAATTACAATTTGATGTTTTTCAAAAAACATAAATAGATTTGTCTCATAATGTCGAAGAAGATGTTGAAACCGAAATTGAATCAGAAGACAAATCAACTATAGGTATATGTACATAAATTT
>JASDQU010371579.1:25969-36619 GCA_032191745.1 Picea mariana
CATCTTTGTCAAAATTGCTTTGTCATAATTCCAATTTCATAGATCATTGTCAAAATTGTTATGTCATATTTCCAATTTCAATCAACTTTGTGATATTTATTTTACTTTTGACAGATTATTACTTTTTGGGTGGAGTTTAATACTTGTCTTATTACTAATCTCATTCCATTTGTTTTTATTATAATTTTAGTTAACTTCAAAATTAAAATTGGTAATTTTTTCTAACTCCAATGGTTATGGAGTGGGTTTGGTTTGTTAGGCAACTCGAGTTCACTACTCTTTACAGTGAGTTTAATGTGGAGGAGACACTCATGTTAAGGGTTGATGCCGATGCAATCCCCAAATTAATTTGAATTTTTTTTAATTATGAAAACCTACATAAAGAATTTAATTTTTTTTTTTATTATGATATAATTTTATTCGTATAATTTAAACAATGTTTTATTTTTATTTCTATATATCCTCTTTTATTTTGTATTTATCACAATCCATACCATTGCAAATGTTGTCTTTAGAGTTTCTTTTAGTTATAGAAATTAAAATAATCAACCATAAACTTTTCCCTCCCTATATATAATCTAAAGTTTAAATATGTAATTTAAAATTTAAATAAAGTATATTGAATAATGTTATAAAAATCTAAATAGAAATGTTTTAATAGAAACTTAAATAGAATATATTCAATATTGGTAAAACAATATAAATATAAATTATCTAGAAGGAAAAAGAAAACTAACATATCTATTATTATAATATTATTATTTCATTAGTTAAAGTTTAATTCATTATTATATATTTTTTCATTCTTCAATTTTTAATTTAATTTATTAATTTCTAACACTTACTCAATTAAAATATTTAAAATATTGATCGACTTTGTGATAATTGTGGTCATAATTATTTTATGTCCCCCACCATGATAGTATATGATCTCGTATGCTATTTTGTAACAACAATTGTTTTCCATTTGTATACTTAGCATTTATATGCATGCACAGTTCACACATTGTATGCAATTGCAATCACTTACCAAAAATTGTATTTAGCAAACATCAATTACCTTATTACTATAGAATTTGATCATTTTTATGGATGAATTCACCCAATCTATTAAGTGTAGAAATTAAATTAAATTTTATTGTTTTTACAAGATTTTCCTTTAAGGTAACAATTAAATTTCATTTTTTTAACTATTATCAAATATTTTCAAATTCAAATTGAGTGTCTATATATATATATATATATATATATATATATATATATATATATATATTTATATATTTATATATTTAACAAACTTTTGAATATCAAGATTGATTTTTTTTTTTAACAAACTTGTTTATATTCATGGTTATCATATTATTTTACTTAATAGTCATAATATATAAATGATAGCCTTGGAAAAATTTAGAACTTTCTTATAAATATATGTATGGTGAGTCATGGGATTTTTGATGTATAGTGGATGATGAATTATCCTTAGAATTCATATAACATTTAAGTTGATTACTTGGTATAATATAGATAACCTATTTAGGTAGATGTTTATTTGATTAAGTGGAATGATAACAATACACTTACTTATTGATGATAATCAATACTATTCATATGAATATAGTAATAAAGATGAATTTGAAGATTTTGACTAGCAACAATGAGTAATCGATTTGTAGTCCGATGGTGATAGTTGACACAACAAGTATTGGAAGATGCATGTTGTGGATAATTGTTGTAGCAATTTAATTCTTGATAATGATGCAAGTGGATTGGTGATTATTTGAAGAAATTGACCATTTCAAGGAGGAATCAATGACACTAGAGTGGATTGGTGACCCCAACACCCATTGAATAAAAATTACAAGGACTTTTGAGCTTCTTGCAACTGACATGATAGCGAAAATATCCATCGACCAGGAATCAAGTCCCTTTGGTTTACACAACAAAGAAACATAGTTGAAACTATGTAATGTTGTTGTTAAAAAAAAGAAATGAAAAAACCATCAAATGATTGTCCACATATTCTATAAAGAGCTTGAGATAATATTTTAACACCAATAATTAACCATGGCACCTACCTCTAATGTTTATCGCTTGCAAGTAACAACTTTAGGAGGTAGGATTGCAAAGGTTTCATTCCAAAAACCTTGAAACATTTGATGTATCCTCCTCCCTAATGAGACCAAATGATCTTGGTTTCCTAGTCACTTAACCTTGAAATACACTGCAGGGATAATGCTCATTCAATAAATAATTTGTATAGAGAACCATTCAACTAATTTATTTTGAACCATTTTATAAAATGATAATGATATTAACATTTTATACTTTAGATAACACAATGATAAGATCAAAATAATTTTTAAGTTGAAATCCAATGAAAAAAATAAAAAATAAGCAATTTAATTCAACAATACAAATCGCTTTAATTTTTTTACCTACTAATGGATCAAAAAGCTAATCAAAACATTTGTAACCAAACAATGATCATCAATTTCCTGTAACATCCCGCTCTGGCGCATTGAGAAAACTTATTCTTTGAGGACACTTGCTCGCAAGTGATCTAGACTTTTATGATAAGAAAACATTTATCCTTGATTATGATACGATATGATAGATGACATGATGTTTTACTACTTTGACATGGACAGGTGCTATTGAATTGGTTTTACTGAGTGTGCAAGGTTTTTGACCTTGAGGATGCAGAGGCATCGATGGGACCCCTTGGACTCCGGACCGAGTCAGGGAGTGTGCTTTGGGTTGATTGTTTATTGTGATTTTAGTACATTTGATTTGATGATATGATGTGGACATGTTCTGACACGATTGTTGATGATGCAGGCTGATGATAGCTTGCCGACTAGACTCACATATGGAGTAAAGGGGCCAAACAGGATTTCCAAAGAGGTAGAGGGAGAGGTGTGGAAAACAGTCCTGCCACGGCCTACTAGCACTCCCGCCGTGACTCGAACTGTAGGTTAACGATTACCTATATCAAGAGGATCCACGATGTCGTGAGGGTAGACTGCGACAGTTGCTCACGATGATTCTAATGGGCGCGCAATAAGGCGGGGGCCTTATTCCTTAGAGCCCTTAGTCTCCCACAAGTTCACCTGGTGGAGTGTTGACTCCAGGGCTTATTGATGTCTACAAATCAGTCAAGTTGGCGAGTGGAACCCTTGGAGCACGTGGTGTATCCTGAAGGGCACGTCGTGCAAAAGAAACACAAGTTGGCGAGTGGCACCCTTGGAGCACGTGGTGCATCCTGAAGGGAACATCATGCAAAAGAAACACAAGTTGGCGAGTGGCACCCTTGGAGCACGTGGTGCATCCTTAAGGGCACGTCGCGCAAAATAAACACCAGAGGTGAGTGGCACCCTTGGAGCACGTGGTGCATCTTGAAGGGCACGTCACATTGATGTTGATAAAGAAACAAACCTAGTTGGCCCTAAGACATTTAACATAATAATAAATTCTTAAACAACTTCCCTAATTAAATGTCGCCCAGTTCAGACTCTATGTCCTAAGTCTAAAACTTCTCTAGGGTAAGAAATTTTTTTGTCTAACCTTAAGAAAAAGACCCTAAAAATAAAAGTAAAAATTTAAACTAAAACCCACTTAAGTAATAGTTTTAGTCTTCATAAAAATTTTGGGGTAAAATGAAGAGAGTAAGAATTTAAATAAAACTAGTGGATTTAAAAATTGCAAAGAAGAAATTAATTCTTAACTTGTGAAAGTATAAAAAGATATTAAATTAATAATAAAAGGAAAAGATTAAATAGCGCAATTGTCATTTTGGCTCTAATAAAAAGGGGAAAAAAGGGAAAAATAAAAAAAATAGAAAACTAAGGAATGGAGGAAACATAATAAAGGAAAGAAGAGAACTTATGGTAAAAGGCAAGGTCAACATAACAAGGAATTTGCATTAAAGAACCTTCTAATTTGACAACAGCTTGCCCTCGACGGCAAGCTACTCTCACCAGGACCTTCAACAACCTTGGCCCAAAGGACAACAATGCTCTTCCACTCCTCTCGGGAGTTCACCTTACCCACAGGACTCTTCTCGGTAATTTCCCCTCTTTGCAAATCGGGAAATCGGCATTCGCGCTATCGCGAACTCTGGGTGCACTTCCCATGCAGCTCAAAACTCCGAGCGCCAATCCCCAATGGTCAACGGTCAACCACTCGGGATATCTCCCCTCGTGATGTCAACAGCCCAACTCTACAAACCCCGAGTACCGAGGTGCTGATTCCCCATGATCGTGCCACCTGTACTCCACTATATCTCGTGGTCCCACTCACCACGTCCCTTCCTTTCCTCTCGCGATTGAGAATCATAGAATCGTGATTTCAACTGTCATGAATCCTTTGCATTGGGAAACCCCGAATGTTGAAACCCCGATTCTCCGAATTAATGCCACCTATCCCTCCGACAATCGACGGCTCCGATTAAGTCGGGAAATCACTACTCGTGATTTCGACGTGCATGCAACTCTTGCACCCGCCAACCCCGATATGCCGATATGCGATGGAAAATCGTTTCTACCTATGCTTGAAGGTTAAATCCCTCGCGACTTCTGCCAGATCCAACGATCTACGGGAATTTGCGATTCTTCCTAGAAATTTCAAGTTGTCGATTCTCTTCCTCTCGAGAATCCTCCTGCTTCCAGGCTTTCTCTTGGTTCGAATCTCTCCCAGGCTTGTTCCCACACTGTTTACATTTAACTATCCCTCCTGAGCTTCATAAATTTTGACTCTTTTGGAGACTTCATGCACTCTATCTGCGGTCGACCTTCAACAATTTTCAGAGTGTTGAAGTCTTCCAGGTCCTGTACACTCACAGTCACAGCAAACCCCGACCTTCCCCTTCTCAGACTTACTACTGAGACTTCACGTCCGACCTGCGCTTCACCTGCACGGTTCGAATAACCAAACACAACTCTGATAGAGGAGAATAAGAGTTTAATTGTAGAGCCCCCTTAATGCACTCTATGCGGAGGAATTCAACTACACTCTATGCAAGAATATCCTAGCTCGAACAGAGAAACAACTTGAAACTTATTCTCGCCTCTCTCCCAGATTTATAATCTGCCATGAAATTACATATGCAGCATATACAATGAAGGCATAACAAGAATCAAGTATGCAACAGCATAATATCAACAATACACAGAGAATAATCATAGCCATGGAATTGAATCAAAGCTTTCCTATTAATTCAATATCTGTACATGGGGATTCTTCACAATTCTCTGTTCTGCTCTCTCTTTCTCCTGTATGAATGAATGATAATCTGCATGAAATGATAATACAATGTACAAAGGAGGGTGCCTATATTTCGTTTGCCCTCTCGAGAGTAAAACTATCTAATCTAGACTTAATTATTTTATCTACCTGCATTAAATCTAATAAATGCCTCAGCTACCTAAGGACGAGAGCTTATCTGCTCAAGGTCTGTTACAATGTACAAGTGCGCTTCATCACATCAACACATTAATGTTTGGCGCAACATATCAAGGTGTTTCAAAATTTGAATGCTGGCGCTCTCCAGCTGTCTTTTCTTTTCTCCACACACTGGCTCGCTTGATGAGGTGTGGATGCTCCTGCATCATACTCCTCGGCTCAAAAGGTTTCATGGGATCCTGTCCATGAGCTCCTGTACAGTGTGACCATGTCTCTATATAACTGCCTCTGTCTCCCAGCTAGCATCCTCTACTGGGTGGTTCTTCCACTTCACCAGGTATTCAAAATACTGCTTCCTCCTGGTCTTCCTTCCTGCTCGCTTATCCAGTATGCACTCCATCTGAGGTTTCTGTGCAACTGGTAATTGCTTCTGCCATTGGACCACTGGTTCCTCAGTTCCAGTGTATGCTTCATCAGTCTTGTATGGGTATAAATCTGAAATATTGAAAATCGGAGATATCCCGATGCCCTCTGGCAACTCAAGCTCATATGCATTCTCCCCGAGTTTCTTCAGGACTCTGCACAGCCCAATCTTTTTCATCTTGAGCTTGTTATATGTTCCCCTAGGGAACCTTTCCTTCCTTAAGTGCACCAGAACCATGTCACCAACTTCAAACTGAAGTTGTCTCTTCCTCTGGTCGGCTCTGTGCTTATACTCTTGATTTGTTTTCTGCAGTCACTGCTTCACCTGTGCGTGAACTTCTTGCATCGCTTCAGCGAATCTTTCTGCACTCGCGCTGCTAGTTTCAGCCTGTTCTGACTCCCTGAGCTCAGAAACTCCTCTCGGATGTGTCCCATACAAAATTTGGAACGGGCTCTTGCCTATACTCCGATTCACCGAATCGTTGTACGCGAATTCTACCTGTGGAAAAATCTGATCCCAACTGCTATGGTGCTTAGTCACCAGGCTTCTCAATAGATCCCCTAGGCTTCTATTGACCACCTCGGTCTATCCATCTGTCTGTGGATGGTAAGTAGAACTGAATGCCAAGCCAGTCCCCAGTGTCTTCCATAGCATCCTCCAAAAATGACCTATGAACTTGGTATCTCGATCCGAGACTATGCTTCTCGACAATCCATGCAATCACACAATCTCTTTGAAAAACAAGTTCACGATGTGGGTCGCATCGCTGGTCTTATGACATGGGCTAAAATGTGCCATGTTTGAAAACCTATCCACCACCACAAAGATGGAATCCACTCCTCGCTGCATTCTCGGCAAACCCAGAACAAAATCCATACTGATTGCCTCTCACGGCCTCTCAGGTATAGGCAATGGCTGATATAACCCCGTGTTCTGCTTTCGGCCCTTCACATGTTGACATATCTGACACCTGTCAACAAATCTCTTTACATCTGCACCAATGCCAGGCCAATAATATGATTCGCTCAGCTTGGCGAATGTTTTGTCATGTCCAAAATGACCTGCTAAGCCTCCGCTGTGTTTTTCCTTCACCAAATTCTCTCTCATAGAGCAATCCGGAATGCACAGTTGATTGCCCTTAAACAACAATCCATCCTGGATCATGAAATCAATCCATGGGCTCCGATCCCTGAGAACCGGATTCTTGGCTTCCTTGTATGCTTCACCGAAGTCTGCATCTTTGGCATACATATCTTTCAGATTCTCAAAACCCAGCGTCTTGACCCTGAACTCCTGCAGCAACAAGCATTTCCTGCTCAAAGCGTCGGCTACTTTGTTAGCAGTCCCTGAAATGTGCTTTATCACAAACATGAAATTTTACATATACTCTACCCATTTCGCATGCTTCTGATTCAATTTCTCCTGTTGACTCACGAACTGCAATGCATGATTGTCGCTATACAAAACGAACTCCTTGGGTATCAAATAATGCCTCCACTTCTTCAATGCTTGTATGATGGCATAGAACTCTTTATCATACGTGGAGTATTTCAACTTTGCATCATCTAGCTTCTCATTGTAGTATGCCATAGGTCTGTCATCCTGACTCAAGACCCCTCTAACAGCATACCCACTGGCGTCACACTTCACTTGAAAGGTCTTTTGAAAGTCTGGCAGCACCAGAATTGGCTGCTCAGTTATCTTCCGCTTCAACAGATTGAAGCTTCTTTCAGCCTCGACTGTCCAATGAAAAATCTTGTGCCGCTTCTTCACAGTGTCCATCATTGCAGCGCTAATTCCACTAAAATTCTGAATGAATTTCCTGTATAAACTAGCTAAACCATGAAATCTCCTTACCTCAAAAACATTCCTCGGCGATGGCCAATTCCTGATTACTTCCACCTTTTCAGGATCCATCTTCAGTTCATTCGCCGAGATTACAAAACCCAAATAAATGAGTTCTGTCTATATAAAGGAACACTTCTTCAGATTGATCAACATCTTCTCCTGCTGTAGCCTTCTCATCACTATGGCCAAATGCCTCAAGTGTTCAGCCTTGGTCTTGCTGAAAATCAATATGTCATCCAGATACACGACCGCAAATTTGCCAATGAATTCCCGCAGGTCTTCGTTCATCAGCCTCATAAACGTGCTTGGCGCATTTGTCAAACCAAACGACATGACCAACCATTCGTACAAACCCTCGTTTGTCTTGAATGCCGTCTTCCATTCATCTCCCTCTCTCATCCGGATCTAATAATATCCACTTTTGAGATCAATCTTGGAAAAATAATTTGCCCCACTCAGGCAATCCATCAAGTCATCCATTCTCAGCAGTGGAAACCTGTACTTGATGGTGATTTTGTTTATCTCCCTGGAGTCTGTACACATCCTCCAGCCTCCATCCTTCTTTGGGCTCAGTACTGTCGGAACAGCACATGGACTCAGACTCTCTCTGACCAGTCCCTTATCTAGCAAATCCTGTACCTGCCTTTTGACCTCCTCGTTCTCCTGAGGTGTCAACCTGTACGCTTCCTTATTCGACAAACTTGCTCCGAGTATGAGGTCAATATGGTGAATCACACTCCACATCGATGGAAACGAACGAGGTAGTTCATCCATGATGATATCAGCGAACTCTCCCAGCAGTTCCTGAATCTCTTATGGAAAGTCATCCACTCTTGTGCTTGTCAGGACAATTCTCGGCTTCCTGACAACAAAGAACTATGGATCTTCATTCTTCTCCAGCTCTGTAAGAATTTCCTTCCCACTCATGAGAAGTATTGTGATGCTCACTTCAGGCTTCACCTCCTTATATTTTATCGGCAACAGTGTGTGTGTCTTCCCATCCTTCTCCAATGTGTATGTGTTCATCCTCCCATCATGAACAACATTTCTGTCAAACTGCCATGGTCTTCCCAATAATACATGACAGACATCCATGGGAATGACATCACACAAAATTTTATCTCTATATTCAAGCATTTTAAATTCGACCAAGCATTGTCTCGTAACACATACCTGGTGTCCCCTCTGCAGCCACGACACTTTGTATGGAATTGGGTTTCTGTTCGTCTTCAGCTCCAACTTTTCCACCATCTTGGTCGAAACGAGATTATCAGTGCTTCCACTGTCCACTATGACCTTGCATTTCCAGCCCTTGGTCTTGCAAGTCGTCCGGAACAGTCTGCATCTTTGCGCTGTGTCCTCCACCTCTTTCTCAGGTTTCAAGAGAACTTTATGTATTGTCAGCGACTTCCCACTTCCAGTGTCTTCATATTCCACGTCATGCCTCTGTGCCTCAGCGACGTGAGCTTTTCCTCTGTCCATTTTCCTGTCTGGACAGTCAACGGCTTTGTGTCCATCTTTACCACATGTGAAACATGTGATCACTCCTCCTTGATCTCTACCTCAACCTCAGGTATGAGGAAATGTGTTGGAATCAGCATAATCTCCTCGCTGATCATCTTGCGGCCTCCTCGGCTCAGTATATTTTTGCCTCTGCTGTGAGGTTCCACCTCTTTCATCTTTTCCCTGAGGCCTCTTCCAATCCTCCTTGGGCTTATGGGTTCTTTCTTGGGCAACTGTCTTGCCCCTGGGTTAGCTTCTGCCTCGTCCTCGCTGTCCCTGCTTGCGGCTCAGCTTTTATTTGGCCTTTAGAGCCATCTGGTATGAATCCTCAACTGTGCGGATGGTAACCATGCTCAGCTCATCCTGAATGTCATACCTCAACCCATTCAGGTATCTTGCCACCTTTTCATCATCACTCTCCCGATGACCAGCTCGAATGTTGAGTCTATAGAATTCCTCGGTGTACTCTTTCACCGTCATTAGCTTCTGTCTCAGGTTCTACATCTGCCTGAACAGAGTGATCTGGTAGTCCCTCAGAATGAACTTCACTTTCATCTTGGTGATCATCCAATCCCAGCTCTTAATCTTTTGTTTCCCTTTGCAGTGCCTGTCTGCCTGCAGCTCGTCCCACCATAAGGCCGCATGTCCCTTTAGCTTGGTGACAGCGTGCCTTACTTTCTTGTCCTCTTCGATGTCCTCGTAATCAAAGTAGGTGTCGAGTGCTCGGATCCAATCGAGCAACTCTTCAGCATTGAGACTTCCCTCATAGACGGGAATGTCCATCTTTGTTTTTGAGCTCATTCTTGAAATGGCTCTGATCAACCTTTCTGTTGATGTGTCTTTTGTTGAGACCTCTTCTTCAGCATGTCCAGCTTCCTCTTCCACCTCTGAGTCACTGAACTCCCTTGTGCCAACTCTGCGCCTTTGGGTGGTCTCCATCTCTTCGATTCTTGCTCAGAGATCTCATATTTGACGTTCCATTTCCGGATTCCTTGCCGACCTTCCTCTTCTTCGGGCATCCCTGTCTTCATGATCAGGTGACTGCCTCTCTCTTCTCGGCGGAATTATGAAATTCCTTCTTCCTCCCT
Source organism: Picea mariana (assembly GCA_032191745.1). Classification (NCBI taxonomy): domain Eukaryota; kingdom Viridiplantae; phylum Streptophyta; class Pinopsida; order Pinales; family Pinaceae; genus Picea; species Picea mariana. Next base: position 36,233 of record JASDQU010371579.1, read on the forward strand.
GCTACCTGAACAAAGAGAACTTAATTCCACTCTGATACCACTCTGACGAAAACCTACCCTCGATGGCAAGCTACTCTCACTAGGACCTTCAACAACCTCATCCCGAAGAACAACAATGCTCTTCCACTCCTCTCGGGAGTTCACCTTACCCACAGGACTCTTCTCAGGAATTTCCCCTCTTCACAAATCGGGAAATCGGCGTTCGCGCTATCGCGAACTCTGGGTACACTTCCCGTGCAACTCAAAACTCCGAGCACCAATCCTCGATGGTCAACGGTCAACCACTCGGGATATCGCCCCTTGTGATGTCAACAGCCCAACTCTACAAACCCCGAGTACCGAGGTGCCGATTCCCCATGATCGCTCCACCTGTACTCCACTATATCT
>JASDQU010371580.1:15725-32458 GCA_032191745.1 Picea mariana
TCCATCAAGATCTTCATCATCTCTCTCATTTCCATGACAACCTTTCTGAGATCTTCATCTTCTGCAGGAACATGTTCATGACTCTCTTCATGAGCCATACTTGGTGAATGCCTCCTTGAAACTTGTGGTGATGATATATGCTTCCTCCTTGAAGGATGAGAACTTGGCTCTACAAATTGAACTTCTCCTCTTGTGAGTTTCAACCTTGTGAACATTAGAAAACAAACACTTTCAAATAATCAAGTCTTCAAAAACCTATGCTCTGATACCAACATGATCTAAAAATGAAGAAGACTTGTATTCTTGAAAATATTTTCAAGTTAAATTTTATGTGTTAAAATGAAAATGGATCAACTTTGCAACACAACTTTAATAAGATTTACTCATTCAAGATGCATATAAACAGCAAAAAAAAACAGTGAATAGAAAACACATAACACATCAAATGATAAAGGAGTTCACCCCTCTCTTGGGCTACATCTCCTGGTCCAACTTCCAATGGATCATCTATATTATTTGCTCAAAGTGCTCAAAAATGTGCTTTACAATGCTCAAAATGCAAAATAGACTGCTCCAATGGCTTTAGAACATCCAAAAACCCTAGCTGGGCTTTTTCAGCACCTCGTTTGACCAAAAATTGAAGAAGATAGGCTTCCTGGAAGTCCCCCCTTCAAACTTGTTGTCTCTGCATATACAAAACACACCCTTGTTGGCTCAACCTAGCCCACACACATATTTAAGTCTAAAAACTTAGCACTAGACACAACCGTGCAAACCGTGCAAACTATAGGATAGTTACGGGTGCACCTAGCCCCTAACCATCAAGGGAAGGTCATATGACCCATGCGACCATGCGCTAGTATAAACATAGGCTCCCGTTCCACAAGCCAATGGTCAAAGGAAAAATGGTGGGTCATTTTTATAACTGTTGAAACAAAACACAACCGTGCATGCGCCCGAATGGTATAACATTGGGTCATATGTAATACAATGTGCAACCAAGGGCTGGGGCTAAGCCCCAGCCCGGTCGTGCCCCAAACTATACACATATGAAAAAATTTAAATATATTTTTCCATATATATTACAAGGAACAACCATTGGTGCGCCGGTTGGTGGCTCTTGCCAAGTCTCTCCCCCCTACCCGGAGGTCGCGGGGTTGACGCTGGCCAATGACATAATTTTAAACCAATAGATATATGACACGTGGCGGCCATTGACTCGGCCACATGTCATCATCTCGTTCGCTGCAAAAATTCCATGTCACATGAAAACTATCCAAATAACTTCCTACCACGTGTTGTATGGCCTACCATGTGTCGTACTGACTACCACGTCAGCATCTGTACGGACTGTATGGAATGTACGGACAACACCCCTTTTTTTTGCCTGTTTGTCATTTTGAACAGAATGCGATATCTCTCTCTCCCGATGTCCGTTTGAACCCAAACGAGTTGTGTTGGGTTCGTAATGACAAGGCCTATGGTATTGTTCAATTTGAAGAAATTTCAAACACTTTGAATTTTTGAGCAAAATTTGATCCCCTAGATCAACATCAACCACAACAACAACAATTTAGTCATGTTCAGCAGAACAGACTAGGGTTCTAGGCTGGTGGGCCGTCAGTTTCTTCTTTGAGTACCAGGAGTACTAGACCGAAGAAAGGGTGATGAACATGCAAAGAGCCACATTACCAACGTGATTTCCAAGTGGAGAGGACCAGAGCGTCCAAATCAGTTGGACTCACTACTGTGGGAGATTTGGGCAAGGCCCGTCGGATTTATGCAACAGTAAATAACTATCAGGCAGAGCACCAGTCAACAATGCTCAAGACGTCAGGTACCGTCGCTGACCACAACCTTAGTATTTTGATAGATTCAAGTGCTACAGAGAGTTTTATTTCTGGTGCAGCGCTAAAAATAATCAAGGTAATGGCAGTCGAACAGGACGAGTTTAGCTTTGCAGAATTGGCTTCGGGAGCCAAACAGAAGGTTGGAGGGAAGGTTATGAGATATAGCCTTAACTTGGGATATTTTTTCACAAGGGACAACCTCTACATCACTATATTAGGGTGTTATGACTCGTGATCGGTATGGACTGGTTGGAATCGCATGAGGCGATACTCAATTGTTAGACAAAACAATTGAGCTTGGTTGATGAGGAGGGACATAGACACATTATTGTAGGTCAAAACCAGGGAGTTTCCCTGAGTTTCATCTCTTCCTTGTAGCTACAGAAGAGCATGCATAAGAGATGTAATCTTTATGCAATCCTTGTGTTAAATGAAAAGGGCATGGAAGAAGGACTAGAAAACCTTCCGGTAGTACGAGAATTTGTGAATTTCTTCTCAGAGGAGTTACTAGGGTTTCCTCCTGAGAGGGAATTGGAATTTACCGTAAACCTAGAACCCGGGACTTAACCATTAGCAAGAACGCCTTATCGGATGTCGACCCCAGAGTTACAGGAGTTGAAAATGCAACTGAAGGAGTTGTTGGACCTAAGACTTATATGTCCAAACGTGTCACCGTGGGGTGCACATGTTATCTTCATACGAAATAAGGATGGTTCGTGGAGACTCTGCATTGACTATCCTCAATTGAACAAGGAAACGATCAAGAATCAGTATCTATTGCTAAGGATTAATGATCTATTTCATCATACAAAGGGTGCGATGGTGTTTTCAAAGATCGAATTGAGATCAAGGTATCACGAGTTATATATCAAAGAGGACGACATCCCTAAGACTTCCTTTAAGATGAGGTTTGGACATTACGAGTTTACCATTTTACCGTTTGGACTGACGAACGCCCCGGGGGTATTTATGATTTTGATGAACAGGGTGTTCCGTGAATACTTGGAAAAGTTTGTCCAAGTATTCATTGACGATATTTTGATTTACTCTCAGACGATGGAGGAGAATGATGAGCACTTGTACATGGTACTACAATGTCTACGAGAGAACAAATTTTTTGGTAAATTGTCTAAATGCTCGTTTTATCAACCGAAAATTCACTACTTAAGGCATGTCATCTCTGGCGAAGCTATCTTTATGGATCCAGCAAAGGTCAAGGATATTATGGAATGGCCTACGCTGAAAAATGTGCCCGAAGTGCGTAGCTTCATGGGTTTCGTGGGATACTATTGACGGCTTGTCGATGATTTTTTGAAGATATCAAATCCGATCGCAGAATTGCAGAAGAAGAAAAATAAGTTTGTTTGGACCGAGAAATGTGATGAGGAATTTCAGAGGCTCAAGGAGTTCTTGATGACATCACCGATACTAAAGGTCCCTAACATGGACACGGACTTCTTGGTATGCACTGACACATCCAAGGACGACTTAGGAAGAGTTTTGATGCAAGACAGTCGAGTGATCACTTACATCTCGAGGAAGTTTAGAAGGCATGAGGAGAATTGTGCAACGCATGATTTGGAGTTGTTAGCCATTGTTTATGCCTTGAGATTTTGGAGACACTACCTTATTGGATGGAAATGCGAACTAAAAATGGACCACTGTGGACTACAACACATGTTTACGTAAAGTGACTTGAACGTGTGACAACAACATTGGTCGGAATTGCTTAGCGAGTACGATTTCAAGATTACTTACATAAAAGGAACAATGAGCAGAGTGGTTGATGCGTTGAGTTGGAGACCATGCATATTTTCGGTGGTGCCTCTTCAGATGATTCTACATGAAATGATTCTAACTTTATAGTGCGATGATGATTGGTACAAAGAGGTCAAGAATTTTATCGAACAAAACACAATGATGGTACCAAGATTTGAGGGATTCACTGTTGACAACGACAGACTACTAATATTTAAAAATTGAATTTACATACCACCTAATGACAAGTTGAGAGTTTGATCCTAAATGAGGCTCATAGAGTAGTGTACATGGCTCATCCTGTAGTCATGAAGATGAGGGAAGACCTTCAACCCTTATTGTTCTGGAAACGGATGAAGGAAAACATAGTCAACTATGTGGCAATATGTCTAGAATGTCAGCAGGTGAAGGCTGAACATTGACATCCAGCTGGATTACTACAATGGCACTCTATTCCAGAATCGAAATGGGATGTCATTTCAATGGATTTCCTTGTTTGATTTCCACTAACGGTAAGGAGACACGACTCGATTTTCGTGGTAGTCGACACTCTGACAAAGAATGATCATTTTATTCCTGTGTGTACGATGTATCAGGCACCTAACTTATCTAGATTTTTCCTCAGTGAGATTGTGAGGCTGCATGGTGTGCCTAAGAGGATTATATATGATAGAGGATGATTTTGGACTAATTTCCAAGAGGCCTTGGGAACCCAACTTAACTTTAGTACTGTGTATCACCTGGAGACAGACGGGAAAACTGAAAGAAAAAAAGAAATCTTGGAGGATATGTTGCATATGTACATTATGGACCAACAAAAGAATTGGGAAGAGTTATTTCCACTAGTAGAGTTTGCATACAACAACAATTATCAAAGCACCATCAAGATGACTCCTTTCGAGTTTCTTTACGGGTGGCCGTGTCAAACACCTTTGAGTTGGGATCGGCTTGAGGATAGGTTCTTTGTGGGACCATAAGTGATCCAAGAAATAGAAGATCAAATGAAAACAATAAGACAAAGGATCAAGGAAGCACAAGATCAAAAGAAGAGTTATGTCAATGCACATCGTGTCGATCATAGTTATGAAGTTGGCAATCGAGTCTTCTTGCTGGTAAAACCACATAAGAGTTTGATCAAGTTCAGAAGGGGTGGTAATATATCTCCTAGGTTCGTGGTGGTAAACTCTCTCCTAGGTTTGTGGGACCCTTCTTGATTGTGGAAAAGAAGGGGCCCATGGCCTATTGACTAGCCTTGCCTAATTATTTGAGGCATATTCACGATGTTTTTCACGTATCTATTTTGAGACATTATGTTAGTGATCCTACACATGTTATTGACATGAGTTCCTTGCAGGTTTCAGACAAGGGTGCTCTCACAGCGGAGCCAATCCACATCTTGGACCATCGCATTAGACAACTACGACGTCGAACAGTAGATCACGTCAAGGTCCATTGGGACAACTATAGTCCACACTCAGTGACCTGGGAGGACACCTATGTTATGCAGCAGTGGTTTCCATTTTTTTTTAATAGCTAGATGTATGATACTGTGATACACTTTTTTTCGGCACTTACATACTGTAAAACTTCAGGACAAATTTTAAAGAAAGAGGGGACATATGTAACATCCCTCTCTTGCGTGCACTAAGAGGACTTATTCTTTGAGGACACTTGCGTGCAAGTGATCCGGTTCTTTATATGATTGGTTGTTTTGATTATGATTATGAGATATGGTGGGTTTAATGATATTTTATTTTTGTTGTATTTACATTGACAGGTTCTATTGACTGGGTTCTCTTGAGTGTGTAGGACTCGGGACGTTTGAGGATGTCGAGGCATCGATGAAACTTCATGGACTCCGTATCGAGTCAGGGAGTGGACTGTTAGGGTTTGAATGTTGTTGATGTGACATATGTAGATATGATTAGATATTATGATATTGATTGTTATTGCTAACATGATTCATTGATGGATGCAAGCTGATGATATCTTGTCGATGTGACTCACATTTGGAGTAAAGGGGTCATGCACGAAAACCAAATACATTAAGGGAGAGGTGTGGCAGCATCCCTACCACATCCTATTAGCACTCACATTGTGGCTCGAACTGTAGGTTAACAATTACCTAGTTCGAGAAGACCCACAATGTCATGAGAGCAGACTGTGACAGTCACTCACGATGATTCTAAGGGGTGTGTGATAAGGCGGGGTCCTTATTCCTTAGAGGACCTTAGTCTCCCACAAGATCATCTAACGGAGTATTGACTCCATGGGTTTGACATCTACCAAATTCAGCCAAGAGGCGACTGGCACCCTTGGAGCACTTAGTGCATCTTGAAGGGAACGTCACGTAAACAAAATGAAAGGAGGCAAGTGGCACCCTTGGAGCACGTAGTGCGTCATGAAGGGCACGCCGTGATTTTAACTGGTAATTGAACAAGCCTAGTGCCTAGAAAAATATTCCTCCTTAGGACCTGGTCGACCTTAAAATGAATGAGGTGATGAGTAACTTTAATAACAAAATTTCCCTTAAGAACTATCGCCAAGCCTAGTGAATTTAAAACCTAGTTCTAAGTAGAACCTTTGAACAAAAATAATTAGACATATAACAAGAAGGGGGTAAAGAAATTCAAACTTTAATTATTAAAGTAAAAATATAATGAAGGATTAAATTTATTAAAAGGGTAAATGGTTGTTTTTCTACACTTGCTAAATCTGTTTTTTAGTTAAAAAGAAAAATGGGGAAACTTAAAGAAAAAGGGAAACTCAAAAAAAAGGGGAAACTTAACGAAAAAGGGGAATGTCTAACTTAGTAAGGAATCTATCCTTTGAAAATTTCTATTTATGAACTCAACTAGGAATTAAGTAAGGCGTAAGTCATTTAAGAATTGTAAGGGAATAATGAGACACCGAGGAGCTTTTTTAGGAACGCTTTTAGGTGGGTGTGGTAAATAGACAAATTTAATTAATTAATAAATTGATTTTCTAGTGCAACTAGGGAATTGGGTGACATGTGTACAGGGGAGGTTTTTCCTAATTAAATAAATGAAAAAGGAATCTAATGAGGGTTTGGAAAAATAACGACTAAGAAACTCTATAAAAAGGATGGTGGAGGATGATTATGGATCACATCTGGCTTGCGTAACATTATGCTGCCAAATTTTATCTTGACTGAGTTTATCTTGTGGGAGTTGGGATACCCAGCACGGGTAACGAGTGGTGGATCAACCTTGCAAGGCAAGCTGGGAGATAGCATTGTCTCGTATTGTGTGCGTGGCCCCTTTGTGGCTCGAGGGGCTCAGGGGGAAGAAGAGTACCCCTAACATTGGCTGGGAGGTATCGATGAGGTCTCATCGGTCAGAAAGCTAGAGTTGGACGAAGCGCGAGCGCAGGACAGTCACTTTCGGTTCTTCGCATTTGGATATGGTAAGAATGTGCATAATTTGTATTGAATAGTAGCTAAAATTATTGTTCATGCATTTATTTAATGTCGAAATCTCACAAGGAAAAGACTTGTTTAGTTTATGCATATGAATTGTTATCTGGGCGATAGTGCCTGTTTGAAATTAAAGAAAAAAAACTAAATTTTTGTTTCATGAGCTTTGTATGTTGAAACTGGTATTAAACTTGTGCGCTTGTATTATTACTTGGGATGATTGTGTTTTTGTATTATTTGTTGCGGTTTTTTTCATTTTATTACTGGACATAATGATCATTGTTGTGTTTGGATTATTGCTTTACTATTCAGAACTGTCCACTAAACGATTTGTTGTATAATTTTTATTATTGGTAAGAAGAACTATAAGTTTGGATTATTGCTTTACTATTCAGAACTATCCAGTAAACAAATTGTTGCATTATTCAGAACTGTCCACTAAACAGAATTGTCCACTAAACGATTGTTGTATAATTTTTATTATTGCTAAGCAGGACTATAAGTTTGGATTATTGTTTGACTATACAGAACTGTCCATTAAACGATTTGTTGTGTAATTATTATTATTGCTAAGCAGAACTATAAGTTTGGATTATTGTTGAACTATTCAGAACTGTCCACCAAATGAATTGTTGAACTATTCAGAACTATCCACTAAACAGAACTATCCACTAAACGATTGTTGTATAATTTTTATTATAGCTAAGAAGAACTATAAGTTTGGATTATTGCTTTACTATTAAGAACTGTCCACTAAATGAATTGTTGTACTATTTAGAATTGTCCACTAAACACAACTGTCCATTAAGCGATTGTTGTATAATTTTTATTATTGCTAAGCAGAACTATAAGTTTGGATTATTGCTTGACTATTTGGAACTGTCCACTAAACGATTTGTTGTATAATTTTTATTATTCCTAAGCAGAACTATAAGTTTGGATTATTACTTTACTATTCAGAACTGTCCACTAAACAAATTGTTGTACTATTCAGAACTGTCCACTAAACAAAAATGTCCACTAAAAGATTGTTGTATAATTTTTATTATTGCTAAGCAGAACTATAAGTTTGGATTATTTCTTGACTATTCAGAACCGTCCACTAAACATAACTGTCAACTAAACGATTTGCTGTTAAAAAAATTCGCTCCTCAATATTAGCTAAAATCACCCTTCAACAGTGTACTATACATCAAGGTGTGGTAATTCCAGTCTTGTTAGTTGTCCTGATTAGAGAGAAAATGATTTTTTGGGAGTTGTTTCCTAGTTGTCCCTACCACGACCGGAGCCATTAGATGTATAAACCTCAGGAAATAATTTTTTTTTTTACTTATATAAATCACCTCATCCATCGTCATTTGAATATGTATCATGCCCGTGCTTCCTCGTTATATGCATGACATCCCTCTAGCCCTATAAATCAAGATAGTAGTGTTTAAGAGCATGATTCGCCCAGATTTGATTTAAATCATGCGGGGTTTAATTTCCCTTAACACAAATACAATGCGATGTAAATGGTTTTACAAAGAAAAACTTAAGCGATTAAACTAGTCATGTCATGTATTTCAGAACATTTTAGTTTTATTGTGTGACAATGAAAATTCTACCAGCGAATTTACTATGGCAGAGATGTCAGGTTGGAAGCGGTTTGTAAGCGACAAATTTGCGTTATCCCAGAATTTTCATTATGGAAGAGAGGTCACTTTTGAGTTAAACTCAAGGGAGGGTACGGTGATAGCTAGAACACACCACACCTTTAATTCTGGTTGACAAAATAATTTCACTTTTTAGACCTTGTTTCAGTAATTGCAGTTCAGGGAGGTCAACTTAATGACATAAAGCTATATATATAAACATGTTGTTATATCAGATTGACCTTTATTTTCTTAAGGCTTTATATAAATGAAAGTGGTTTTTACACAATAATATATTAATCTGTATTATATTAGTCATTATTTGTTGAAGCTTTACTTAAAGGTGAAGCAGTACAACAGTATTTGATTAACGAGTATTTTTTCTTGAAATTTAAATAAGCAGTGTTAAATTAATCTTCATTTTAAACTGAAGCTTTAGACCATTGATGTAAGATTTTTATAAACAGGTTGCAGTTTTAGATTATCCTTATTTTTACTGGAAGGATTGTAAAGTTGATGATGTTGTGTAATCTGGTTGAGATAAAGTTAACCCTAAATGTATATAGATACATGATGTTGATGTAGGAAGTTAATGATGTAAGATGAAAGGTTTTAAAGGAGAATAATATGTATGATTGCAGAAGCTAGAAAGTTTTATCACCATTGTAGTTTCATTGGTCATTTCTTTATTAAAATTTCCAAAAGAATGAATGTAGTTATTTCACTTGGACATGATGTTTGTGTGACTAAATAAAGGACCCCAAGAGGCATATCACTTCTCATGCCTCGGATTCTATTTAATGATTGATTGATTAAATAGAACGCATGGAATTTAAATAGAATTGCACCTCAAGTTTGTCATTGCTAGATAGATTGTGTATGTCATCTCTCTTGTGCGCTCGTGAATTTTAAGGTTAATTAAAGAGTTGTCGAAATATTAGAGTTATCTGGTTGTGCATGGTGAAAGGCCACTAATGATCGACTGTTGTTTATTTATTTGCGCACCATGCAAATGTGGATTTATTGGTGGTTATTTATCACTCGCATTGAAGGTTTAGAATGGTTTTGTTGTGCCTTAGTTACAATCGCGCTAGTCGTCATATGGGTGCATGAATCCTTTTGAGTGGATCATTGCGCGCATTGATCGATCAATGCATATGATAACCAGGATTGGGTCTTCTGCTTCTTGATGATGACGATCACTATTGGAATTGATGTTTTGCACCTTGCTCTGTAATGTTTTATTGTGTTGTTACTCACTCGCCATGTAGATTCTAGTCTCTTGTGTCATTGATTTTGGTTGCATTGGGTTGGTTGATGATTGTCCTTATCTTAGTAGGGCTGTCTTTCTTGTTTCGGGAGGGATGTAGACACCTCCTTGTTCCTCAGAACAGTCACCAGCCTTGAGACCTTAAATGGTCAAAATCGATGGGAACCTGGGCTTGCACGTTGCTTATGTGTCCTGGAGGTCCTAACCTTGCAGGGTAGGATGGGCAGGTAGTCATTTTGTTTCTTTGTTTGTTTGTTTGTATCATGTTGCATCCATCTGCATGATGTGCTAGTATGCTAGGTCATGATGTTTTATGTTGCCTGAATTGCATGTGTTGTGTTCGTCGTCAAGTTGTGTTAATTAACTGTTTATTGTTGTTACTTTCATGCATTTAAAACAAATAAAATTACTTATTGCTATGTTTAGGCATTGCATGTTGTAATAACAAAGGGGGGTTGTTACACTCTCCTCCATTCCCCCCTTCTCTCCTTTCCTCCTGATATCCTTATCCCCCCCTCTCTCTCTCCATTAAAGTAGAGAGTGATANTATTCATAGAGATATGTTGACAGTGGAGGAGAGAGTGAGATAGGGGGACAGGGCGTGCAAGAGAGAGTGGTGGATACGAGAGAGAGCGAAAGGGAAGGATGGAGGTAGAGAGAGAGGGAGGGATGGAGGTAGAGAGAGAGGGGGGGGGGATGAAAGTGGGGGATAGAGAGAGAGAGGTGGGAATGAGGGAGGTAGGGAGAGATATTGAGAGGGCCTAGAGAGGGAGAGAGGTATGGAGAGAGAGAGAATGATCCAGATTATTTTTGGCACAAAATGAGAGCGGAGATATAATAAATAAATGTACAGAGATATCACAGATATCCAATAATATAACAGAAATGTATCAGAGATGAAACCATAAGCATAGAGATACAGTAATACACAATTTTCTATTAATGAGTGAAAATGTACAAAGATTGTAAAAATACAGAGTGAAATACTCGCTAGAATGGTGGCATCTTATCTATGAGAAGAGACGTGATGACTACTCGCATTCACAAGAATATGATTTTACAATGAGACTCCAAATGCCTTTCTATCACAAATAAAATCCAAAACCCTAACCTTGGATGGTGAAAAANTGTTTAACATCACCAACTAGTAATTTGGAAGATTGTGCAAAAAAGCATAAAGGTCCCTATAGGGAAACTCATTCACTTGAACAATGAGAGGATATAATAGATCTACAAGTGAAATATTGAAATTCATTGAAGGAGAGTTATCAACATCCTCTACCATTGGAGGGTCAAAATCTCTTTGAGGAGGAGGAGGATGGTCCTCATCTCTTCTTGGGAGAATCTTGCCATCAGGACCCCATAAAAAATAATTCTCTCCTTCATTTCCAAATGAATTATTTACCTAATATTGGTCCCTTATAGAACCGTTCAAAGTGGTTCACACTTCTTATTCCTCCTCACCCATAGATGGATTGGGAACTTCATGTATTCATCTCAATAAAGGTGGTCCCATGTACTCAAATGGAAGACCCTTCATCCAGATGATTTTCGTCACAAAATGAGAGCGGAGATATAATAAAGAAATGTATAGATATATCTTGGATATCCAATAATATAACAGAAATGTATCATAGATGCAACCATAAACACAGAGATACAGTGATATACATTTTTCTATTAATGCACGAAAATGTACAAAGACTGTAAAAATACAGAGTAAAAGACTCACTAGAATGGTGGCAGCTTATCTCTGAGAAGAGATGTGTCCACTACTCACATTCGAAAGAAGATGATTTTAAAATGAGGCTCCAAAGGCCTTTTTGTCATAAAGAAAATTCAAAACCCTAACCCCGGAAGATGAAAAGCCAATAGTTTTGTGGACCCGTTTTGGGTAGTTTGGTGTATCAACTTCTCGAGGGTGTAACTTTGGCATATGATCTCCATTTGGGGTGCACGATAGCTCGTTGGAAAGGTATCATCAAGGAGATTCATTTTAGGGGCTCAATAAGAGCCTTTGGTTATCATTGAGGAGATCGATCCCAAAAAACCTTCATTTAGGCCCTCAAAATGGCCCTAGAAATTTAGGAACCGAAAAACTGCCAAAAATAGTAAGTTGTCAAAAAATTGCTTTGAGCCAATTGGAATAGGTGGGTGGCCACTGATATCCACCTAGATTAGTCCTCCCTCCTTAGGAAACAATGGTCTCCATTGAGTTGATTTATTTCAACCAGTCGGGATACATGAGATGATTGTGTGCAGAAGGAATCTTTGTGCTGCAATCTTGTCGACCTGCTTCTGTTGGATAGAAGGTGCTTGGGTCGAGGATGTAGTGGTTACAGTATCCTTTCGTTCACCTTTTGAACAGATTGTGAAGAATTTGAATTTTTTAGTATGAGATACTACCTTGTGGCATTTTTTAGGTGGGACAGTAGTTGGAACTACCTCTAGTATCATGTAGAGATGACCACCCAAAGTAACAATGACACTACGGGTTCAAGACTCATATATAACATGGCACTTCCACACATATGGATGGCCCAAGAGAAAATCACAAACTTCCAGTGGGGAAACATCACATAACACCTCATCCTTGAAGGGTTGTATGTTGTATGACAATCGACATTGCTAGCTGACACGAAGATCTCGTCCCTGGCGAAGCCACCCGATGTTGTATGGTTGTGGGTGTGGTGTTGTCGACAATCCCAACGGTTTGACAACCTCTGTTGATATGAGGTTCTTATGGCTTCCACTATCAACAATAAAATGAAACGAGGTCCCATTCACCCACATATGTGAATGAAAAAGGTGCTCCCCCTCTTCAGAATCTGTTGGTTCTTCTGGTTGAATTGTTGTGGTCGTGAAAATAGCAGTGGGGTCTACATTGATGATCTGCCTTCTATTAGAATTTTTTGAATCAGATTCCAAATTAAGGTTTGGCTCCTTGTCTTTGATATCAGCCACCAATGACTATTTTGAGTGACATTCATCAGTGTTGTGCCAGGGGATTTTGTGGAAATCGCACCATTTTTCAATGTCCTTCTTCGTCTTTTCGTGACCCTTCTTTCCATGTGGCTTGGACTGGTTTTCGGGAGACTGTTTATTAGGGCCATATTTATCATACTTTGGTTGTTGCAGATTTGTAGACCCGAAATATCGTTTGTTTTGGTGCTTAAATTTCTTCTCAATTTTAACAACATATCAATAAGCAACACTGAGTGATGAGATATCCAGAAAATCCATTACAGATTGGATGTATCTATGTAGAACCCCATGGTATTTCAGAACCAAATGTCATTTGGAGTCTTTGATACCTAGCTTGGTGCACAAGGTATGGAAGGTATTAGTGAACTCCGGAACTTCTTGGCCCCTCTCTTGCCACAATGTGGTCCATCTCATGTATCGGTCCTCATAGTTGCCAACATGGTAATATTGTTCCTTTGTTGCATCCACAAAAAAATCACAAGTGGGATCGACCCCATATATTCCAGACTCCTCTGTGGAACTTTTCTCCCAGTAAGTTTCCCACCAATTTTTGACATGGGGGAGATCCTTAAGGAGTGCAAAGGTGATCTTTTCCCTGTCGGAGAAATTATGAACAAAGAAATAACCTTCTAGCATATTTAACAATTTTTCTAGGGCATCTACATCTATCTGTCCTTCAAATATGGGAATATCAAAATTAACTTGTACCTTGAAAGGCAAGGTGCCTACAAAGAGGCTGCTTGATGAATACGTGCATGTTTTTATCGGCAGGCATTGAAGGATGTGGGCAAAATTCTCCATCATTTCGTCCCTCTGTCGCGTGAGAGCTTGCTAAAGCAACAGATTAATAGAATTGTTTGCTCTGTTGTTTTTCTTTTCCTTCGCCATGGAGGGTTTCTTGGGTGTGCGAGAGCAATTGTCCTCGAGAGAGACAAGCTCGAGACCCAACTAGCTATAATCGGACCTCATCAGGGACATGCACTGAAAAACGATCAAGAGTAGCATGCACCGATACCACTGATCTGGATTATTTTCGACACGAAATGAGAGTAGAGATATAATAAAAAAATGTACTGAGATATCTGAGATATCTAATAATATAAAAAAAAATGTATCAAAGATGCAACCATAAACAAAGAGATATAGTAATACACAATTTTCTATTAATTAGCGAAAATGTACAAAGACTGTAAAAATATAGAGTGAAAGACTCACTAGAATGGTGGCAGCTTATCTCTGAGAAGAGATGTGTCAGCTACTCGCATTCGAAAGAAGATGATTTTACAGTGAGGCTCCAAAGGCCTTTTTATCATAAATAAAATTTAAAACCCTAACCTCAGAAGATGAAAATCCAACAGTTTTGTGGACCTCATTTTGGGTAGTTTGGTGTATCAACTTCCCGGGGGCGTAACTTTCGCATACAATCTCCGTTTGGGGTGCACGATACCTCGTTGGAAAGGTATCATCAAGGAGATTCATTTTGGGGGCTCATTCAAAGAATTTGCTTATCATTGAGGAGCTCAATCTTGAAAACCCTTCATTTAGGCCCTCAAAATGGCCCCAGAAGTTTAGGAACCGAAAAACTGCTAAAAATAGTAAGTTGTCAAAAAATTGTTTTGAGCCAGTTGGAATAGGTGGGTGGCCACCGATATCCACCTGAATTAACCCTAGTTCCTCATAGACTAGTGAGGTGACTAATCAACCACTTTAAAAATATAGAACTAAGTAGATGAACAACAAAGCTCAAACAATAAATAAATAAAACATGGTCACCTAAGTGTGACACCGATCAACACAATCCTAAAAAAGACTTCTAAAAGGCAGTAGCTGAGAAAAATCACTTCTTCAAAAGTCATCCCAAAGCGATTAAATCCTAGGTTTCAACTAGTATTGAGCCAAAAATTCCCCTCCAGAGATCAAATTGGGATGATGATGGCCCAAGAGATCCAGGTGGATATTGGTGGCCACCCACCTATTCCAACTGGCTCCTCTTGTCCATTTTTGTTCAACACGTTCTTTTGTACTACTTTGTAATTGTGGGTTTTACAGTTCTAGGGTTGTTTGAAGCCCCACACATCCTCCAGATGGATATTTATGGCCTCTCGACTAATCCAACTGGATTAATTTGTATGTTTTCATGTCGGCACATCTTGTTGTACTTCCAGGGCCGTTTTGGGGCCCTAAATGTTGTTTTTTTGGCTCACCACAATCAAATTGTAGATAGGATCAAAGTTTGATGGTGAAATGTGTAGCTCTCTGAAAGACCTTTCCAATGGGCTATCACGTGCCTAAAATAGAGGTCGTATGCAAAAGTTACGACCCTGAGAAGTTGAGGTACCAACTTACACCAACTTACCCATAGGGGCCCACGTGAATTTTGTTGTTTCACCTTCTAGGGTTAGACTTTTGAATGTATAGGGTTTTGGAATTCATGAGTAATATCAAAAAGGCCTTTGGAGCCTCATTGTAATCCATTCTTCTTAGACGGATGCGCGTAGCAGCCACATCTCTTTTCAGAGATAGCTACAACCATTCAAGCAAGTGTTTCAGTTCTGCAGTTTTATAGTTTCAGCCTATTTCATTATTCAATAGAAGATATTGTTCATCATATATCTGTGTTATTATTCATATCTCTGTGTTTATTGTATTTAGTTTTTTAATCAGTTCGTTCCGCTCCTAAATCAGTGGTATTAGAGCGGTTTGCTCTTCATTTATTTTTCTCTGTGCATGTCCCCGACAAGATCTAGGTACAAGAAGATGGGACTCGAACCAATCGAGCCATTACAATATCGGTCGCGCCGAGGTCGAAAAAAATCCATGGGGGATGAAAAGAAAGATGATGGAGCAGGATATCCTATAAAATGTTGCTCGAGGAAGCCCTCGCGCGACAAAGGAACGAAATGATGGACAACTTCGTGCAGATCCTTCGACGACTGCCCACATGAGAAGCATCTTCATCAAACGGAAATGCAACCCCCTTCAAGGTAGAAGTAAATTTTGATATTCCATTATTTGAAGGACTGATAGATGCGGATGTTGTAGATAAATGGTTGAATCTGCTCGAAGGGTATTTTTTGGTCCACAATTTTTCCGATCAGGAAAAGATCACTTTTGCACTCCTCAAGGCCATTCCCCATGTTAAAGACTGGTGGGATACTTACTCTAAGAAAAGGGTCATGGAGGAATCTGCATTTTTTGTGGTGGCCCCTACATGGGATTCCTTTTGGGACTCCATTAAAGAACAATACTACCCTGTTGGAGGCTACGAGGACCAGTACACCAGATGGACCACCCTACGTCAAGAAAGGGACCAGACAGTACCAGATTTCGCCAATATTTTCCATACCCTACACACCAAATTGGGTACCAAAGACTCTAAGCGTCATCTGGTGCTCAAATATTGTGGTTGTTTGCATAGATACATTCAAACAGAAATGGAGTTTCTGGACATCGCCTCATTGGGCACGACTTATAGATACGTTGTCAAGATAGAGCATAAATTTAAGCAGAAAAGGTGAGAGTTTGGATTTGCAAACCCCTCACAGCCGAAGCAGGGAAAAGGTAGCCCCAACCCACACAGCAAGGGAGAAATTCTATATGGTTGTTCTCAAGACAACTATTCCAAGCTGCAACACAAGAAGGGATATGATAAGACGAAGAAGGACACAAGAAAATGGTGTGAGTACCATAAAAGCCCTTGGCACAACACCGAAGAATGTCGCTCCAAGAAATCCCTCCTACCCAAACTGAAGGATTCTGAGTCAGAGGTCGATTCTGATTCAGAATCAAATCCTGAAGGA